>JBBPBT010000474.1:937517-967561 GCA_037974875.1 Cicer bijugum | reverse complement strand
ATAGTTAATTTATACCAACTAAAAAATAAATGTGTAAACTAACAGCTCTTTTATTAATATGTGTAACATAAAAAAAAGTCGATACTTATTATGAAATAGATAGAATAATAAAATTTAATTTGTCATTAGATGTTATTAATTAATTTAAAGTCACGTCATTTTTTATATTTATTTATTTTAAGTAATTTAAATTTAGCATTTGTTTTTGTTTTCGTAACTACAACGTTGTCATTGGTACCAATAAATTTTCGTTAATTAAATTTGATAACATAATAGTAAAGGTCGAAATAAAAATTTCTTTAGTGCTAATGAACAAAAGGTGAATGTGGGTATCTATAAAAGACTATATATGATTATATATATAATATATTTTAAAAATAATTAAGATAAATATTAACAAATACTTCAAACACATATTAAGACATAAAATATAAAAATATTAATGTTTAATATAGAAATATTATCTTAAAAATAGTTTGTTTCTTTCTTACAAAATTTTAAAATTGTACTAACCAAAAGTAGTATTTTTAAAATAAAACTTTTATTATTAATTTCTTAACATGTGTTCCTTACACACTTACGAGGAAAAATGACGTGGCTTCAAAGAATTAGTTGCATGTTGCAATATCACAACCAATCATCACATGAAAAAACAGAATAATAGTAAACCGTAAATAAACGTTAGATATATACCACAAAAATATAAAACCCGTGGGAAAATGCAACGAGGCGTGTGAATTAAGAAGCTCAATGAAACTAAGAAAGGAAAATACACGTGAATTTTCTTTGAAATCACATGGAAATATTTAACTGACCATTGATTCATAACAAACCCAAAATCACGCCATCAGAACACAAGAACCAAACAACAAGAACATATTCCTCTTCAAAAACCACTATTCTTTCTTAATCGTCTCACTCATTTACAATAACTAAATAAAAAATATTCGTTGATGAAATAAGAATATTTGTTCACTCACAAAATCAACAGAGTTTAACGACAGCTTTGTTTTACATTATAATAATGTTGCCATGTTAATTATATTATAAATTTTGAAGACTTTAATCATGATGTATTGTCAATTATCAATGTAAATAAATAAGGCATATTATTGATAATAGTTGGAATTAATTGTTAATATAAAAACTCTTTACATAGTATAATATTAATTAAATTTTTAAATATTTTTACCAAAAATAATGAGATTTGACATAATAGAAAAGTTTCATTTTGTAATTAATGTAAAATTAGTTTATAACCGTAGTACATCTTCTATAAGGAGCGAACATAAGAAACAATATTTTTTTAATTTAATAATATAAAAATGACTCTTGTAAAAAATTAATAATTTAGTAACGACTTCAGTAAAAAATATTAAAAACCACTCATATGAATTTTAAAATTATTGTTATTAGAAAAAGACAAAAAAGCATATTCTATTTATTTTACGAAAAAGGAGCTTATATAATAAACACATGTACGAAGCTTATCTCACAAATCAATTCCAAAAAAACAGAACACAATTAGAACCACCTTCTTCTTCAAATTTCCACACTTGCGTGAAAACCAAAGTGTTTCAATCTTTATCGAAAAAACCCCACATTAAAATTAAACATAGTTCTACAAAACTTTATAAAAAAAACATGATTCATTATTTACACTCAGTTTCTTTCTCTTTCTGTTACAAAGTTGTTTGTTAGTATCACCTTTTTCTTGTTCTCTATGTTAGTTTCATTAGATTGTGTAATTGGGTCACATTTTTCATTCTCAAATTATTTGGCTATTGAATTTAGAACAAAAAAGTGGAAACTTTGAAGTTTGAATCATCATGGCTGCAAAGAAAGCCATTGAAACATTCTCCAAGAGCTTGATTGAAGATGTTCATAAATGGGGTTGTTTTAAACAAACAGGTGTGAGTTTAAGGTACATGATGGAATTTGGTTCAAAACAAACTCACAAGAATTTGTTGATTTCTGCACAGTTCCTTCATAAGGAACTTGCTATTAGGATTGCTAGAAGAGCTATTGAACTTGAAAGTCTTCCTTGTGGATTGTCACTAAAACCTGCTGTTTTGAAGGTACCCTTTTGATTCTAACATTGTAATATGGAAAAATAAATTTTGGGTTTTTGTTATCTTTTTTCATGGATATGTTCACTTTGATTTTTAGCATAATTTTGATTCTTTGAACTTATCTTTTCTTAAATAAAAAATTGAGGGAGAAGAATTTATTTTTTCGGCGACGCTGATATGACTATTTTACAATTGTGTTCGAGATGAAATCAACTATGTTATTTTCTCGAGGTTAGGAGATTAGACTCTTAAGGCTGAAGTGACATTTGATGTAACTTTTTGATCTTATCTTTTTATGAGGAAGAATGACCTGTATGTTTCTTGCAAGTTTCCATAATTTGTAATTTTATTTTGTTTAATTTTGTGTGTTGCAATTATTGAGTTGACTCAAATTTAAAACCTAATATTTTTAATATTAATAAAAAAAAGTATTTTTGGGGATTAGCATTTAGAATATAATAATTTGCTTTAGGTTTCTAATTTATAGTATTTGTGGATAACAATCATGTCTTGTTAAACCAATTTTGCATTTTGCTTGGCATGTAAGCATGTGAACTGTGATGTTTTGTTCTGTTTCAATGTGTACAATATTATTTCTTTTAGAATTGTTTAATACAATAATTTTAAACAGAAAGCTTAACCAACTTCAAAACTTGAATGTGAACAATTTTACTTTGCTCTGAAATTTTTACTTGAAGAATCAAACTTCTTAACTTGTTCTTAGAGGTTACAATATATTATCAAGAACAACTAGCTAAATGAAAAATATAAGCTTTCATGTTGATTGGCTCTTGATTTATGCTTTAAAATTTGATATTAGACATTTTCTCTCCCAAGCAGCATTGTCAAATTATGGCTATAGCATAGCGGAATTTTGACAAATTGCTATTGTTCTATGATAAGTTATTTAGTACAAAGTGCTGTCAAATAGCGTAGTAGCAATTTGGACAAATTACTATTTTCTGTCATATGCAGTTGAGAACAATGCTCCCAATCTACATTAGTGAGAATGACTTTCTGTAATATCGATGTTTTGTAAAATGTTGATTGAATTTATGTGCTACATTTGTATGATTTTAGGTTAGGGATTGGTATGTGGATTCCTTCCGCGATATTAGATCGTTCTCCGAGATAAAAAATATGAATGATGAAAAAGAGTTCACTGAAGTGATCAAGGCCATAAAAGTTAGACACAACAATGTGGTACCTACAATGGCCTTAGGTGTTCAGCAATTGAAGAAAGATATGGATCCAAAAATTGTTAATCAAGATCTTGTTGAGATTCATCAGTTCCTTGATCGCTTTTACCTGTCAAGAATCGGAATCCGCATGCTCATAGGTTAGTTTGGAAAACACTCTCCCTTTCTTCTAAAAGACTATCAGTTTATGTTAAAGAGAACATAGCATAAGAAGTTTATTTACCACTACTTTTGATTCTTTGGACTGATTATATGTGTTTTCATTTTTATTGAATTCAGGGCAGCATGTTGAGTTGCACAATCCAAATCCTCTACCTCACGTCGTAGGCTATATACATACAAAAATGTCTCCGGTGGAGGTGGCAAGGAATGCTAGCGAGGACGCACGCGCTATATGTTGTCGCGAATATGGAAGTGCCCCTGATATTCATATTTATGGTGATCCTGATTTTACTTTTCCGTGAGTTACATACTTTTCACTTCCATGAATTCATTTGCTTTTGTTTAATGCTAGAAGTGATTATCTCATGAAGATTTAAAGTTTTAGTCAAGAAGATATTTCTGTTCTGTTTTAAAAAATGTATATAATTAATGTATGTTTTTTACAACAGATATGTTTCAGCTCACTTGCATCTTATGGTATTCGAGTTGGTTAAGAACTCGCTGCGTGCTGTCGAAGAGCGTTATATGAATTCTGACAAAATTTCACCTCCCATACGAATAATAGTTGCTGATGGATTAGAGGATGTTACCATTAAGGTAACTTGTTAACGTTTATGATCCAGTTGTTGCTATTTTGACAGCACTTCGTATTGAATAGTGTATTGCAGAACAATAGCGATTTGTTCAAATTCCACAGAACAATAGTGCTATAGTCGCTATTTGACAACATTGGTGGGTATTATCGAGATTCTTTGTTAAAACATTTGGTCTAAAAATGAAATTGTAGATATCAGATGAGGGAGGTGGAATACCAAGAAGTGGCCTGCCAAAGATTTTTACATATCTGTATAGTACTGCAAGAAATCCATTGAATGAGCATGAAGATCTTGGAGTAGCTGATAATGTGACAATGGCGGGATATGGATATGGCCTTCCTATTAGTCGTCTATATGCTCGCTATTTTGGAGGCGATCTTCAAATAATCTCTATGGAAGGATATGGTGAGTAAACTTTCCACTTCATAACATAAAGAATTACAGGTTGATATGATACTCTCATTAGTAATTTTTTATGTTATACGACACTTCAGGTGTGTCTCACACGGCACTGACACATGTGATTACATTCAATTACTTTTATTTTCTTAAATTATTAAGAGTGTCAACGTGTGAGTATGTATCAGGTGTTAGCGTTTCATAGGTAATTTTCTTAGTTAGAGATCCTTTTGAACTTCTCCAAGAATAATGACTACTTATATTCTGAGAGGGTCATTGGTTTATTCTTTGTTTGTAGGGACTGATGCATATCTACATCTATCTCGTTTGGGAGATTCACAAGAACCATTGCCTTGAAATTAAGTCATTTACTTTTCAGTTACACTCAAGAGTCGTGACTTGTGGTATTCAACTCCAAAGAAACATTATGGTAGGACAAAGACATAAAAAAAAGCACCAAGTGTTGTCAACTTTTTCATCATATTATATTCTAATAAATTGAGAAATTTGTTGTAAATATTTTTACACATAACATTGTTTATGGTAAAGGTCCTTTCTTTGCCTTTCAATCCATCTTTGGGATTTTGTCCCTTTGTTATTGTTTAGAATGAATAAGGAAATTGATGCATATGGAGGGCCATTTTTGTGTGGTCCTGGGAAAACTTATCCAATCCTATCCTATCCAATGAGCAATCATGATCACTATTGCAATGAGAGAATGAGAGGACTTAAATGCCATCATTTAATTACTCACATGAATAATCAATTTTAGGAAAAAATAGAATGCACTACTCTTTGGATTCGGATTGTGTGCACAACAATTCTATGCAGTTAAATTATCTCAATCATTCGATCAAAATTAATTTTAAATTAAATTTTTTATTATTTTAAAAAATTTAAATTTACCTTGTATACTAAACCATGTGATTTTTTAATCTCATGGTTGAGATGTGTGTGATTGTATCACACAATATTTAATTCAAATATTTGCCCTTTAGAATGGGATATTGGCTAACATAACTCTGTTTTCTTTTAAATGTCTCCTCCATGGTCCCTCCATCCTTCTTCGACCTTCACCTCCCACCATCTATTCCACTCATTTTTTGTATTTTCTCTCTCTTATTTCAAATAATAAAAAAGTTATACCATTCTTTGAGAAAAAGAGATATGCAAGTATAAAAAAATTTATAGTAACATTTAATAATAATCATATATTCTATGAAATTATCTTATTTCACCTCACTTTAATAGTTAAATATAGAAAAATAAATAATCTTTATTGATTATCAATATAAAACTCTTTTACAATGATGATACTTATTCGAAAACATGTATTTTATTGATTTTTTAAAGTATAAGAGTGGAAAATAAACTATCTTCTTAATTACTTTTTGAAAAAAGGGTACGTCGACTTAAAAAAAAAAAAGTCTTGTTTTGGTGGACAAAACATAGAGCATAGGTGAACAGTAATCATTTTTTATGCAATAATTCTGACATGTTACTTGAATTAATAATATTTTTAAGATAAATTAAAACTCAGATTAACTCTATTTATACGTTTAGATATAGACTCCATGTGTTTAATGTAATTGTAATTGAAATAAGAAACTGTTCATAAATTTTGTCTTTTTGTTATTTTGTATGGTGTCGTGCCAAATGGAGGTTGCTACCTATAATCATTTGCCCTTTCTCTATATATTCTGCTGCCACAAAAAAAATAAAATAAAATAAAATAAACAGGTTCTGCTGCCACCCAAAAACAACAGATATAAACTTACACCCATGTAAATTATCTAAGTCTCTCATTCAATTTAAATGGCTTCCTTATTTATAAATATAATGAAAATTCTATAAAAAAATTTACATCGTCAATCAATTACAACCATCACTTATAATATTCAATTTTTTCTATAGTTATTGATAAAATACCTATATAATTAGTTATAATTTATAGACTGTATAAATCTTTTTACATTGGTAATGGGTAATTTCAAAATAAACTACCCATTACCAAGCTAACCATTATAATTTATCAAATTTCATTTTACAAAATAAATGTATCATTTTATATAGCAACTCATTGGAAAAAAATTCACCCACTTCTTAGACATTTTGTTAGCAAATCAGGAAGAAAAAAAAAAAAATTTAATGTTGGATGTCAACATTGCAAGTTGCAACTAGTCATTCCTGCTATATACCTCAGCTTTTCTTTCCATGGCAAAATACAGATAAATCTCTGTAAATTGTGAGCACATAAATCTAGTAATTTGTACATCATTCAATGTCAAAATTTATCTTACAATAGATATCATTGGATAAGATTAGCTACAGGCCAGCTATTGATCAAAGATCTTAGCACATTCCATGTCAGATCAAATGCGAACCATGCTCCAATAGATCAAATGAACATGGTGGTTGTACACACCAAGATAACCCATCTTGATTTTTCACAGGGTAGTAGCAAGTAATTCATGCTTACAACCAGCAACAAAATGCTTATTCCTCCACAAGGAGAACCATGTACCTAGATTACTCACTCAAATCATCATCAAAATAATTCAGATCCGACTCATCGTCAGAAGCAGCATCCATGTTAGCGTGATCTGCATCTGACGATCCTACTGCTCCATCAGCCATTGTCACCATCTCTAGGGA
This sequence comes from Cicer bijugum, assembly GCA_037974875.1. NCBI lineage: Eukaryota > Viridiplantae > Streptophyta > Magnoliopsida > Fabales > Fabaceae > Cicer > Cicer bijugum. Next base: position 960,478 of record JBBPBT010000474.1, on the reverse strand, counting down.
ACCCTTTAGAAGTCTTGCAGCTCCATCTTCATAGTCAATTGAATCATTTTCATATTCATCATCGAGCTCAACTCCAAACGGGATATTCTACAAAAACAAAAAGCAAAACCCGATTTATGTTCTCTGTAACAATGCAATAAGTAACATGTAACTGAAAGTCACATGCAAGCAACACCAACAGTTTCAACAAATAACTCAAATAAACAATCTACCTGACCTAAATGGGTTAGACTTTTGAATCCTTTGAATTACAGATCAATTATTATGTGTACAGTGACTACAAATAGTTCAAGGAAGCATAAAACTTAACAATAGCCAAGACAACTATAAATGTATCAGGAATCCAATTTACAGCAATTAATGTTAATACCAATTACCTTGTCCGAGCTTTGTGCAGTGGTATCAAGTATCCAGTTACCAAGTAAATGCTCTTGTAGAACACTGTCGACAGAGGTTGACTTTGACTCCCTGGACCTTTTTCTTACTTGGCATTCTCTAAGGCGCAAGTTGTAGTGAACGTACATAATGTCATTAAGTTTCTTCTGAGATAGACGATTCTGTCTTTTACTATATAACTGATCATACAAACTCCAATCATGATCACATACAAAGGACGAACATGCCTGACTTAATATGCGTACGGCTATTCTTTGCAACTCTAAGCAACTTATTCCATGTTGTTGCCACCAAGCAGCTAGTAATGTAAGCAAAGTAGAGTAAATCAATCAACTCATACAGAATTAACAACGCACCTCTGCATAATTAATCAATACATGAAGCATCTAATGCAGTAGCTTACCTGGTTCGAGACCTGTTCTTGTGCTAATTGCCAATTCAGTTCCAAAGTCATCTTGTGCAGAATTATAATGGGCAATCTGGAAATGACATCATCATGAACCAGATTATACAAAATATATATTACAAAACTAATACAAGCAAATTGAAATAAAACACATTATTATAAAATAAAATGTATATGCAACAAAAGACAATAGAAAAAGCGGATAGAGGGGCATGTCAATGCTCGTCTTTTCACTAGCATCTAATAATGTCTGTGTATCATATAGCAGTCATTAAGGATATCTTACTTGCATTGATGCAGATATTCGTCTCATATTATCTAGCTCTAGCCGAACAATGCATTCATTCAGCCCTCGGACTACCTCAGAATGCTACAGTCATAGTCATGCCAAACATTCACTTCAGGAAAGAACTTGAATAAAATTATGAAAATTTGCAACTGATAAGAAAATATTCAATATTCTGACATACCGCAACAAAATCCTGACGATATCGGTATGATGGATTCAAGAAGTAAGCAGCCAAGTAAAGAGGATGACAGAACAGAGAGTTACAATGACTGTCTATCACCTTCCAGAATGGTTCATATTTACGTACATCATCACTGTGAACAGATTTGATTGCAAGTTTTGCCCTGTACAAGTCGTTATATATATATGGCATTGACAAGCTCTCACCGCTAGACACCTTTTGAAGCACTTGCAGTATGGGATCTACTGACTTGCTCACATGCAGCAATTTCTTCCAAAATGTGACATTCAAAACAATTTTTTGCACCTCTTTCCCCTCGCTTGAGCTGGAGAACCTGGATGACATCCATTTGTTTGAAAGAAACATTCGTCTAAGACCAACTCGGTGATCCAACAAGCTCTGCAATGTAGCAAAGCTAGAGGCACACTGGGTGCCAGCTGGCTTTAGAAGCTCCTTCCCATGGGTAAATTCACTTTTCATAAGATTTAACAACCATATTTGATTGTATATTAGTTTCGTAATTTTCTGGCCCTTTTCAATGCACTCTTCGACACATCTTATCTTCAGAAAATCTTCAAGCACCTGATTAATACAATAGGTAGCACAAGGCATCCAGAATAAATTCCTTCTCCTCTCTTCAAGCATTTTACCTGCAGCTTTGTAGTTTGGAGTATTTTCGGTGATTACCTATATCAAATGGGTGAAATAGAAGATCCAGATCAATAACAGATACAGACTAATATTTATGAAGGAAGATGCCGCAAGAATAGAAAAGAACATTTTACCTGCACTACATTTTCCTCACCTATTTCTTCCACTACTTTGTCCAGAAGCTTAAATAAACTTGGTGCATCTTCTACCACATTAGTGGCATCAACTGAAGAAACAAAGTATACTCCACGAGGACATGAAACAAGAAAGTTAATAATTGTCCTACCTTGCGTATCTCTCCAACTATCAGCCATTACAGAACAACCCGTGATTGCCCAGGAAGCCTTATATTCCATAAGGTAATTCTTAATGGAATTGATTTCCTCCTGCAAAAAGCGACCAGACATAAGTTGGCTGGGTGGGCATACTAATCCTTGTCCATATTGACCAACCATTTCCAGCATATTATGAAAATATATGGAGTCCACAGTCTGTAAAGGAATTCCTGCATGGCAAAAGAACTTGCAAATTGAAGAAATAACTTCCTTGCGTAATTTCTTAGTGGACCCTGTCTTAACTTTTAGATGTTTGTAAGTTTGAGGAGTCTGAGTCATGGGAAGTTTCAGGTAAAAACTATCCAACCTTGATCTTCTCAACACTGGTTCTGGGCCAGTATTAGGGGGCATTCCCTTGAATGTCTTCGCTGTATCTTTAGAGTATCTCTTATCAATATCAATCAAAGCTTCCTTGTTCATATGATGCAAAGTATCTTCCGCTTGCTCATACTCATCATCTTCGTTATCGGACTTCGGATAGAAAGGCATCAGTTCCTTAGCCTCAGGTTGCCTATGTCTCCTTCCAGTGCGATGCCATTTCATATTCTCTTTTATTTTAAGATAAACTTCTTCTGGAGCATCTTTACATGGTGCTACCTCTCCAGGAATTCTAGCCAAATGTTGTTTAAACCTATTAATACCTCCACTAACAACTTTCTGGCAGTAACTGCATTTAACCTTTTTCTTTCTCTCATCCTGAGGAATGCCATGTTCCCACCCAGGGTCGATATATCCTAAGGACCGAAGAGGAGTCAAGTTTACAGATACATTCCTGTCATCCATCAATTGCTTCCCTTTGCTTCTACACCCAACTTGCTCTTCATCGTCTTCATCATCATTAGAGTGAAAATTCATATATGCTTGCGAATCAACTTGCTTTTGTTTCTTATTAGAACGGCACCCTTCTAGGTTTTCCTTCATTTTTAGGTAGACTTCCTCCGGAGCCTTTTCACAGTATGTTACTTCACCAGAAACTCGGGCTAAATGCTGCTTTAATCTGTATATCCCACCACTAACAATTTTCCCACAGTAATTACATCTAACTTTCTTTTTCCGCTCATCTTGAGCAATGCCATGATCCCAACCAGGATCAACAAATCCAGTGGTGCGTATTGGAGCCATTACATCCAAAACAGAGCTATCATAATTCCACCTGCATAAGAATGTCTAGTGAACACAATGCACATGAAAATTCAACTACTAGTGAACACAATGCACATGAAAATTCAACTACACAATGCATAAGAATGTCTAGTAATCATAATGTATTGGAAATATTGTAAGCTTCCCATATTTCTGAGCTTCAAAGAAATATAGGATGCAAATTAAAAAATTGAACAAGGATGTTGAGATTTTTTTTAGCTTGGTTTTGCACAGTAACAGGCAAAATATAAAAGAACATATCACTGTTTACCGCAAAGACAGATTTAGGCACACTCAAAGGTTTCACCTTTCCCTTATAAATATCCATTTATATTTCATTGCATCATTCACTCTATGCATTCACTAAGTAGTCACTTATCACTCACCTAAGAGACCAGTCCATAACTCTCTTTAAGTTTTGTTTGGAGTTATGAGAGGAATGGAGTGGACGACTCTAGTGGTTGAATATGGGACGAAAAAAATGAGGGTAATCTCTCACCTTGTTTGGAGGAGTAATTTTAGAGGCAAGAGGAGATGAAGACTTATGGCTAATATTTTCTTTGTTTTGAGAGTACTATAAAAAGTAAAATGATTTGAAGCATTTTTCAAAGTTCTTCAAAATCCTTCGAAGTTCTCAATGGATTTTTTAGTTTACCCAAATTGTGAGATTTAAGTAATAGGAAGAAAAATAAACTCTCTATGCTTTCACCTCTCATTGGTGTTCATGTGACTATAGCAGAATTTGATATCAAGAGTCCCTCTTATCATGCTATCTTGGGAGGGATAGGTGAAGGAAAAATTTCTTATAATCATTTAGCTATAAAATCATTAAATTACGGAAGTTTATTTTTCCAACTGAAAATTTAATCCTAATTACTTGTTCATTTTTATGAACATTTTATAGCTAAATCTCTAAATTCAGAATTTCTTTTCTTAAAAAAAACTACAAATTCAGAAATTAAAATTTTACTCTGCATCCATGCCAAACATACCGTAAAAATTCTAGAGATATCAAATTAAAACCTAAACATAATCATAAACAAAATTTGAACAATTCAAATAACCTAGAAGTAAAATAATTTCTAAATACAATCTGAGAAAATTCAGTGAAAACAAGAACAGAATTTCCTTATATTATTATTTAGAATGGTACATATTATTAATCACGAGGAGAAGATAAAAAATAAGGAGCTCGATCGTTTAAAAAAGAGAAAGTGAAAAAGCAACCTCGACGGAAGACGATCCAGATCGAAGTGAACCGACGGTTCAGAAAGGGTGCAGACGGTGGAAGATTGACGGCGCCGGAATCGTTCGGCCGTTAGCGGCGGACGCGAAAATCGCTTAGGAATGGTGAGTCGCGTTTGAATGACTGGGTGAGATACTCAACTCGACCCGGCCGCGTTATACCGATTTCTCTTTTTTATTTTTTTTATAATTAATATTAATATTATAATTTTTTTTTACAAGAGTCTTATGTATTTTTAATAATTAGTAATGCTTATTAATTAGTATACTTTACGGTCTCTGTAAAAAAATAAGTAGACTTTTACGGTGTAGATCAGTGTTTTTTTTTAAATGGTATAGATCAGTTAATATTGATTTATTTATTATTTTGAGAAGTTAATTTATTGTTAAGGTGTGCCGTAACATAAATGAATAAATTAATTTACATCTATTCATTTAAGTTTTACGTTTTTGATGATAACTGTGCAGAGTTTCACCTAATTTTGAAAATTTTGGTGAGTTCATTAAAAAAAAAAATGGGTGAGTTGACTCAGCGCGGTCTTAACACTGGAGGAGAATATACTCACCGAGTCCAGTTTTCAATTGTGGCTATATTTTTTTGTTTGTTTTAATTTAATCCGCTAATTTTATAGGGACGTTATAACAATTCAATATCGGAATGCAAATCAACAAAATTTAATAAATAATTTTTTTACTCAGAATTTAAATTTGAATTATTTTTAAATCATTTATTTGTCATTGAAATTCATTAACCAAATTCAATTAGTTAGTTTCACAAATATATGATGTGAATAGAGATGTAATGAATAGGTTTGATTTGATATTTGTTTTAAAAAAAAAAATCTAAACCAATCAAATTTACTTGAATTAATTTGGTTTTACTTCTTATTTGTTTTGCTTATTTTGTGTAATATTTCGATAGAACGCTAAATTTAGAATAATTTATCTAAGATTAACATACATAAGAGACTCACCCACAAGGGGTATAAAATTAAATTTTAAATGGTAATAATAAAATTAAGGTTGAATTGTACTTTATAATCTTTTATATTGTTCTAGTATTCAGTTATATATGTTTCTTTTAACCAATTGTCTATTTATAAAAATATTTTTTTTATTAGTTCCGTAAAAAAACATCACGTGACCATTACAATATTTGATGTATATATTGATACTGATGTGACAAATTATAAAAATAAACGATTATCATATTGGTCTTTTAAGTTTTAGAAAAAGTGCTCATAGTCTTCTAAGTTAAAACCAGTTTTTTCTTCGGCTCAATCTTCACCTTTTACCTCTTTATCAACTTCCACTTCACTATCTTCCTCTTCCACTCCATCTTTAAATAAACTAAAATTCAAAATTTGTAATTCTAATAGAAAAACTCAAAATATCGACCATGTAAATTACAAAAGAAAAAAAATTCATCATTCCAATAAAAATAAAAAATGAATTGTTGTAAATAACATAAATACACCATAAATCTAAAAAAAAATAAACGAGACACGCATTAAGAGGTGTTTTGTCTAAAAATATTTGAGTTATTAACATTTTTATTTGTAATATTTCATGGTTTATATTTAAAGATATTTTAATAATTTTTAATTGAGTCACAATCATAACAATTATATTTTGTTATTTATCGATTTATTTTAATAACTCAGTACAAATCGTATAAATATATAGGTATTTAACATATATGAATACGAATATTAAAATTGCTACTCTCAAATGCATTGATATTTTTCAAACTGAGAGTACAAATACTATATAACTCTATAAAAAAGTTTATGCTAAATTACACTTTTAGTATTTTATGTTTGATTTAGTTTTCTCTTTATTTACAACAACTTGTTTTTAAATTCTTGTTAGAATAATAGATTTCTTATTTTGATTTTTCTCTAATTCACATGATTAATATTTTGACTTTTTCTATTAGAATTACAAATTGTGGGTTTTAGGTAATTTAAAGATGGAGTGGAAGAGGAAGATGGTGAAGAGGAAGATGATGATGAGGTAAAAGATGAAGATTTGGCTTGATCGAAAACTGGTTTAAACTTAGAGGATCATAAGTGTATTTTTCTGAAAATTAAAGGACTTGGAATCGTTTATATTAATAATTTTCTACATCAGCATTGTAATGACCACGCGACTCGCAAAAATAGTGATCGTCAACACTAAAAAGAAGTTCCTCAAAATTATTCTAAATAATATTCTCATGTTCTCTAATTTTAAATTATTCTAAATAATATTTATTTGATACTTATATTTATTTATTGTTTATTTTTGGTTCAATTGAAGGGAAGAGAAATGATGGATTTTAATGGAGAGAAGGAGAAAGTGAAAGCGAAAAAATGTTTACTCGTTATCATTCTATTTCCTTTTAATGTTGAGAGAACTTCTGAAGTACCGAATTTGTAAACACTCTTAGCGATAGATAATTAGGAAAAACTCAAAATATTTTTATTTGTAACCTAGCTCAGTAATGGTCTGCCTTCCTTAACAACTTGCTTTACTAAGCTAGAAGATTGAACACAATTAGTGTGACTAGTAGGTGTTCAAGTGTAAGTCTGATTTCGTGGTGAACTAGTAAATTAAATCCTTCATATTGAAAGGACTAGACGTAGCTACCGTGTTGGTGGTAAACTAAGATAAATTGATTATGTCTAGGGATGGGAATATACTAGGCCGTCCGTCAGGAGCCTATGGTCTGACCTAGCTTATTTAATAAAAAGGCTACGCTCAGACTATTTTTAAAGCCTTTTTATTTAAATAGGTCATACTCAAACTTATAAAAAAGCCTATTAGGTCTGATAGGCCGTCCTATATATACTTTATTATTTATTAATATTATTTTTATTATTATATTAATACTATTATTTTTTTACTTTAAATTCTATCAATTAGACAATCACTCAGCAATCATTCCATATTCTGTAGTCGTTCCATATTCGGTAACAATCTATATTTGGTAGTCGTTCAATTAGTCATTTATTCAGTAATCGTTTCATATTTGTTTAAGAGATAATAATAGGTGTGTTTGTTTTAGAAAAAAAAAATCTATTATTTAAAACCAAAAAATATTTTTTAGGATTTAAATGATGTTTGTTTCAAATTTTTTTAAAATTATTTTGTAAGAAAAAATATTTTTTGTTTAATATATATAGATATATAGATTGATATTGGTATGTGGAGAGTATCATGTGATATTAGTAGAGTATTTAAATATTTTAATATGAATAAGACTTTTAAATAGGCTTTTAGGCCAAACTAGAATTTTAAAAAGGTCAGGCCGAAAAAAAAGCAACGATAGGCCGTAGGTCAGACTTAGGCCTAAAAAATAATTCGTAGGTCAAGCTTAGGCCTGACCTATTTCCATCCCCTAATTGTGTCTATCTGCTATGTTTTCTTTTACATGCACCACATTTTTTACTTTAGTATAGCCACACGAAAAAGTTTTTAATCAGAAAACACAATTCGAACCCCCTCCCCCCTTTTCTTGTGTTTTTCGTTCTAGAGTTGGCTTCAGAGCTCAGTCTCAAAGTTGAGCACTTAATCATGTTTGAGTAAGGATCTTTTTTTTTTTTTTTTTTATGGAAAACTGTGGTGAAGAAGTTATAGGTGGAAACATTAACATGTCTCCTCTATTTGTTGGACATAGATTCGAGTACTGGAAATACAGACTCATAAGTTTCTACATCTCATCTCATACGATCCTAAACTTTGGGACATAGTTGATTACTGAAGATGAGCCCAAAAAGAAGTCAAAGTTCTTGGATCTCAAATCCCAAGGAAAGAAGACGAGTTATAAGGCTCCGAAAGCAATTGAAGACTTAGAGGAAAACAAATAGGAAAATCATAGTGAAGACATATATGATGATGAAGTGTCATTTATCTCAAGAAAAATCCAACCCATATGGAATAACAAAAAGACCTTATTTCCCAAAAGAGATTTTAGACAGTTCCAAAATAGTAGATAAGGAACTGAAAAACTAGACAAGCTCATTTCCTAAAGGAAGCATACTTTGAATCATGATGGGTTTGGACCGGAGAAATGTAAGCCTCAAGGTGATCTTTGAACCTCATTCTTATATGTCTTAACTTCGTTTTACTAATAGATCATAACGCCTCACTCTCCTTTGGTCTATTAAGGTTTGAACATACAATTTAAAAGTTAATTAAGTTAGCCAAGTTTAGACCATTTTACCCTTAAATTCTTCGATAAAAGTAAAATTCATTTAATGTATAAGGTAATTTCAAATCAAATTGTCATATCCCAACAAAGTTGAAGCACCAACAAAGTGTTGATAATGACTTTGAGATATCCCAAAAACGTTGAAGCACCAGTCATGGTACTTAGATAGTGGATGCTCAGGACACATGATGGGAGAAAAATTTATGTTCCAAGACCTAACCCTCAAGAATGGAGGATTCATGGGAGTTGGAGGTGATCAAAAGAATAAGATCATTGGGTATGACATAATAGGTAATGTTTATCTTCCCTCTATTAAGAATGTTTTATTTGTAAAAGGACTAATGCATAATATATTGAACATAAGTCAAATAAGGGACAATGGTTATGATATAGTCTTCAATCAAAGTTCTTGTAAGGAAATAAGTCAAACAGATAGATCCAAACTATTTAACAGCCAGAAGAAAAACAACATTTACAAAATAAACTTATCTAATTGAAACTAACAAGAAGTGAAGTGTCTTAAGTCCGTAAGCGAGTACCAATTGATGTTGCAGAAAAGATTAGGACATGTCAATTTGAGGTTTATCTCAAAATTGAAAAGACTTGAATTAGTTAGAGGCTTGCCAAATCTTAAGCATGAATAAAATTTTCTTTGTTAGAGATGTTAGAAAGGGAAACAAACAAGCTTTTCCTTTTTTTTTTTTAATCTAAAAATGTTGTTTCCACCTCTAGACCACTTGAAATTTAATATATTGATCTATTTGTCTCTATAAAGACTGATTCTATAGGTAAAAAGTATGGACTCAATATTGTTAATAACTATTCCAGATGGACATGGGTAAAGTTTCTAAAACACAAGGATGAGTAAAACAAAATTTTCACCATCTTCTACAAACAAGTGCAAAATAAAAAATATTTATGTATATTAACAATTCGTAGTGATCATGGAGGTGAATTTGAAAAAAAACTTTTTGAAAAATTATGGGAAAAGAATGATATTTTACATATTGTTTTCTTTTCCTAGAACACCCAATAGAATGGGGTTATAGAAAGGAAAAACACATATCTTTAAATAATAGATCATGATTCGCGAATTGAACGTCACTAAACACTTTCGAGCAGCAGCAATAAACACTGCATGTTACATTAAGAATATAATCTATAGTAGACCTATTCTTAATAAGACTCCTTATGAAGTGTGGAAAGGAATAAAGCCCAACATTTCATACTTTCATCAATTTGGTTATATATGTTATATTTTGCACACCGAAGACAATCTTGGCAAGTTTGACTCACAATCTCAAAAGTGCATCTTTTTGGAATACTCTAAAAGGTCTAAAGCCTATAGGGTATACAATAAAGAAACACTAATCAATGAGGAATCAATCCATATCAAGTTTGATGACAAATTGCTTGACCATAAAAAGTCAAAGCTAGATGTAGACTTCGTAGATCTACAGACTTCAAAGGAACCGGTTACATCAAAGGAACCAGATAAAACAGTGAAACCAGATAAAACAGTGAAACCATCAAAGTGAGTCCAAAGTGAATCAAAAGATCCACTTGACAACTCAAATCAAAAGCATCAAGAATCCAAAACTGGATAGAAATACATGTCCTATCATCAGGATTCTCTCGTAATAGGAAATGCAAATGATCATCTGAAAACCATATCTACTGTCAATGAAACGTCTATGTTTGTACTGCTTATTGAAATTGAACCTACATCCATGTATGAAGCGCTATCAGATGATGGATGGATACTAGCAATGCAAGAAGAGTTGAATAAATTCAAAATATATCAAATGAATGTGAAAAGTGTTTTCTTAAATGGTTAAATAAATGAAGAATTGTGTGTCAAACAACTTCTTGGCTTTGAGGATATTGAATTTCCAAAACATGTCTTCAAACTAAATAAATCTTTGTAAGGTCTAAAACAGCCTCCAAGAGTTTGGTATGGTAGGCTAAGAAATTTCGTTTTCAAAAATGATTATGAAAGAGGTCTCGTTAACACTACCTTATTTAGAAAATTATCTAATAATGACCTTCTCATTGTTTAGATATATGTTGATGATATTATTTTTTGTTCTACTAACAGCGAGCTCTTCCAAGAATTTTTCTAAGCTAATGCATAATGAATTTGAGATGAGTGTGGTGAGAGAATTAAAATTCATTATGGGAATTCAAATTCATCAAAACCCAAAGGGTGTACTTATTCACAAGACTAAATACACACGATAACTACTTAAGAAGTTTAAAATGGATGATTGTAAGTCAATGTCCACACATATGCATCCAACTCTTGACAAAGATGAGTTAGTTAAAAAGGTAGATCAAAAGGTATATAGATGAATAATAGATTCCCTCCTTTATTTAACTACCTATGGACCTGATATTTTGTTTAGTGTATGTGTGTGCACCAGATTTCAGTATGATCATAAAGATGAGTCAGTTAAAAAGGTTGATCAAAATGTATATAGATGAATAATAGATTCCCTCCTTTATTTAACTACCTATAGACCCAATATTTAGTTTAGTGTATATGTGTGCGCCAGATTTCAGTATGATCATAAAGAACCCCATTTAACAACTGTTAATAGGATCTTTAGATATTTGAAATGCACTACTAACCTTGATTTATGTGATAAGCCATCCTTTAAATACATGTTAGTAGGTTTATGTGATGCTGACTATGCTCGAGATAAGCTAGAAAGGAAGAGCACTAGTGGAAATTTTACATTCCTTGTTGACAATCTGATATCTTGGTTCAACAAAAGACAAAACATTAGTGTTGTTTACTTCATAAGGAGAGTATATCAACAACTAGTTGCAACACTCAACTGTTATTGATGAAACATCAACTAAAAGATTTCAAAATTTATGAGTAACACTCCTTTTTTCTGTGATAAAACTTCAGCTATATGTTTAACCAAAAACTCTATTTGATATTTTAGAGTAAAACATATAGAGATTAAACATCACTTTTTACAAGATTATGTCCATAAGGGTATTGTAAATATTAAATTTATCAATATTGATCATCAATGAGCTGATATTTTCACAAAACCCCTTAAGTGAACAGATTTAGTCTCATAAAGAAACATCTAAAGATTATGTTTATCAAAGAGTGATGTTTAAATCCTCTATATGTCCTGCCTCTAGTAAAACAACGTGAATGGTTAAAAATATGTTTGTTATTCCTCTGATGGCATTGAATTTATTTATGCCTGTGGTTAATCTAAATTCAATTAATCTTGAATATGAAGTATTTTTATTTTTGTAAGTGTGATACTTGGATAGGTGTCTCACGCGTGCATCTAGTACTATATTTTTAAAACTCTACTATTTTGACTCTTGAATCTTTTTATTATTCACAATCACTCACAACTCTAACACTTTCATTCTTTGCAAATGGTTTAACTTCTCGCTCTGCCTTAATCTCTCATGCTTCAATGGCATCAAATTCTTCCTTAATCCCCTCAACGAAAAATGTCTGCTACGTACCAATGCTTCAATGTAACTTGGATCAACTTGATATTTTTCCCGAATTAAAGGCCACAAACCTAGCGGAGAACAATTTCAACTTCATCGAATACATGGTTGAGGTAGGCTGGTTTGAATACTTTAACCTAGGATAGGGGGTTGCTTTGGATGTCTTGGTAACAGATTTTTGGAGGTTTGTTGATGCAAACACCGACGACGAGGTTTCAAATACTATGTTGGGTTTCCGTATCTAGATCACTCAGCAATCCCTCACTGCCATCACAAGATGGTCAAATGAAAGCATGATGTTTGAAAATGGTTATGAATCAAGGGTTGTCCCTTCCAGACTCAACAAAGAACTATTCAAAGACCCCAAGGTGAATTCCATGTTTATACACCTCAAACCTAAGTATCAAGTTCTTTTCAAAATTCTTATTGGGTGTGTGGTTCCCAAGGGTGGTTTGATGAACCATGTTAGCAAAGACCACAAGAGTTTAATATGGAACATCTCTCGAAGGATCAGGACGAACCTTCCCCTCATCATCTTGGAGCACATGAGGTCATGTGTCATCAACTCCAAAACATCAAAAATCAAGACTATCCCTTATTCAGGCTTTGGAGGAAGTTGGAGGCTCTGTTCAAAAGGAACACTTGGTATCATATGCTTCCACATTCAATATCTTCAACCTTATCAAGATGAGTCTGATGAGGTCATGTGTCATCAACTCCAAAACATCAAAAATCAAGACTATCCCTTATTCAGGCTTTGGAGGAAGTTGGAGGCTCTGTTCAAAAGGAACACTTGGTATCATATGCTTCCACATTCAATATCTTCAACCTTATCAAGATGAGTCTGATGTCCCACAAGCACTGTATTCAACCCAATGGTGATGCCAAAAGAACAATGGGTCAATCAATTGGATATTTGGTTGCTCTATCTGAGGTTGATGATTCTATTGATCCCATATTTGTAGAAGACAACAAGGAAGTCGTTTATGAAATATTTGAAAACGTGTTATTTTGGCCAAATTATGGCCCCAGTTTTCTTGCCTCTATCTCAGGTTGCACAATTTTTTGAGAAGAAGAGGAAAATAGTCATTTTGACTCTAAAGGTTAAAAAGGATAAGGAAGTTATACCCATCGCTGGTGAAAACATGATAACCCCTCTATAGAGGAAGATATGTGTTGCGGCCTAAAATTTCGAGTGTTTCTCGAATTCAATGGAGTCGTCGCCAAAACTTATTTTAAAATAGAAAAAATATTGGGAAACCCATAAATATAGAAAAAAATAAAAAAATGGTCTTTGAAATCAAATTTTGAGTTCGGAAGTCGATTATGTGTAGGGAAGATTAATATTAACTTAAGTATATTTATTTCTCCTTATAATTAAATATGAGTAACGATTATTATTATTTTTTAAAATACGACTTTGGAATAAATGCGTGCTTAAGAAATAAAGGACAAAAAAGGAGATTTGTGTTAATGTGTTTGACAAGAACGTGATCTTGCTCCTACATATCTCCCGATGCGATGGAGAAATCAAAATTACGTAGTTCTTTGAAAAATGCGGATGTGTTGAGTGTGTTTTTAAGAAAATTTGTTTTGTGATAAAAAAATATTTTGAGAAAATAGAAAAATCAAAGAGTTTGATTTGAATAAATATTTTAAAATATGAGTTTTAGAACGATCAAGTTGTACAACTTGTGTCTCAAAACTCAAGGAGTAAAGAAGTTGTCACATCTAATTTAATCCTCTTAAAAAAAATAACTTGTGTTTTAATAACTCAAAGATAAAAAAAAAGTCACATCTAAATAAACAAAACTAAAAAGTTAAGTTTATATTTATATATTTATAAGAATAAGTTTTATAATTATCAAGTTGCATAAATTGTGTTATACTACTTATTGATTAAAAGATGTTATTTTTAGTTAACCTCTAATAATTTGTATTTATTAATTTATTTATGAGTTTTAATTTATTAAATTATCTATGAAGTTGAGATTTAAAACCGCTAAGTTGTCGCAACTTGTGTCCTAAAAACTCAAAAATAAAGAAGATGTCACATCTAGTTAATTTTTAGTAATTATTAATATATTAAATATAAAAAATTTCAGAACTATTAAGTTATCGTAACTCATGTTATAATAACTTAAAACGAGATTTTATGTTATTTTAATTTTGGCAAGAGTTTTTATTTTTGCAAACAAACAAAAAATAAAAATAAAAATTAAAGATAACAAGAAAAGAATTAAGGATTTAATGCAAAGTAAAAACACATCGTGTCATGCCTATTCATTCCTGCGCAAATTGAACAAAAGCAAATGAAAGCTGGCTATGTACTAGATGCTTTTACGTGCTTCATATTTTCAAGACAAGTTCCAACTTCCAACATATCATTTGAAATTTTTAATAATAACCTCATATTTAAATAAAAGGCGGCAAAATAAATGAAAAAAAAACACCATTAAGCCATGAAACCAAAACTTCACCAAACAAACAGCAAAACAAATGAAACACTATATTAAAAGAGATAAAGAACAATGACTAACTCGAGAGACACAAATTTGTGTATAGTGGCGAAGAAGATGATGGCGGGGTGTAACAGTGGATGGTGGTTGATGGCGGTTACCGGTGGAAATTAGAATGATGGTAATATTCTTTGTCTTTTGTTTTCTATTTCATAATTTCTCCTTTTCTAAAAATTTATGTTTTTCTTTACTTCTCTTTGTCAGAAAAACTCTTCCTCCTCTCCTTTTTTTGAAATTTGGTAAGGTGTATTTCTAGAGTTTTTTTTATCTCATTAGTTTCTTTCTTGCTTGCCTTTGTCTTTCTCCATCAATTTCTTGTTTGATGTTTAATTTATTTTGCTCATCATATGTGCTTTTTCTACACATCTAATGCATTCATGATTTTAGTCTATGTTTGTTTTCATTCTTTTGCTGAGCTTTTATTTGCAGTTGTAATTTGTCGTTGAGTTTTTTTTTTTAAACTCAAAAGTTTGTCTCTTTGCTATCTATAATGTGTACAGTGACTGACTTATAAAAATTATCTTTTTATTTCTCTAATTGGTAACAATAGGTACAAATGTATCAATGAGCATGACTTGTGCATCAATGGCCGTCAACATCAACATAGCAGAGTTTGGTAGTGAGCAAAGGCAACAATAGAAAACAAAACACAGGCAAAACTGGAAACAACTTGCTTGATTTGATTTAATTTTTATTGTAATTTAATTTGGCTTTATTCTTAAATTGTAATTTGATTTGGTTTTAAAACTGTAATTAGATTTGACATTGTAAATTGATGAGACATAACAAGCCTTCTTATTGTAATTATTTTTATTTCCTTTTCTAATATATATTTTCTTTTTGATTTATTTTTAACAAAATAAGCAAAATTGGGGTACTACAACTACACCTATTTAATTATTTTTTACTTGAAAAAGTTGAAAATATGAATAACAGTTATATTCGTTTCCATGTTATCAAGTAAAAGATAAGTAAATATAAGGACCTAAATTTTGTCCAATAACAAACACATGTATTAAAGTGCCCTTGAAATATTAAAGTGGGAATGATGCAAATTTGTTTTGAGATGTGCAAAATGATCGTCTTCGAATTAATTACTGATGCGTAGATTGACAGAAATAAAAATGATCGTCTTTAGATTGGTTACTGATGTGTTCAAGTCTTTCGATGAACGAATTCGATTTCGTTTAAGATGCATATACCAACTTAATGATGCCTCACTCAAACTATCTTGGAAAAAATGAATGAGAAGTTTTTCGTTATGAACATGAGAAACCATTTTTCTACAATACATAGTCAGATGATTTTTAGGAGATGCCCCACCCAAAGTCTATATAGATTCCAAGATTTGATCAACCTTGTCCTTTAGTTGGTTAACATCCGCTCTTATCACTTCTTGGTTTTGCTCTAGTTCATCCATGATCTTGGAGTTTGCGCGAGTCCGATAAGGGTGTCGGGGAACCAAATTTGTTGTTTTTTTATTTTTAAGTAAATAAATAAATTTTTGAGTATGCATTAAAATATGAATGAAGATGAAATCAATTAATTAATTATGATAGTTTGATGTTGAAGAATTATAAGCCTTATGTAATTTTTAACAAGAACAAATTATTAATGAAGAAAATGTGTGGATCGAAAATCGAAATAACAACTATTTCATTGATGAGAAAAAGAGTACATCACATTTAAATTAAAAACTACATTGACTACGGGATTTCAATCTTCTCTTTTAATAGGACAACCAATCTTCTCCTCCAATTCTTCTACCAAATTTTTGCAATATTCAATGAACTGGTAGACTTTGACTGGAGTATTCAACGGATACATTACCGCATCAATCTTTTGTAGATGCTTTGGAATTTTTATGATTGCTTGATTAACTAGTGTTGCCAATTTTGAAAAGCAGTCTTTCCAATGTCTTCCTTTATCTTCCAGCTCTCTATAGATCTCTTGATTCTTCAATGGACCTAGCTGATGTAGCTAAATATCACTAGAAGGAGGGTTGAATAGGGATTTTGTTGTTTAAAAATAATTTCTAAGTATTTTAATAACTATCCTCTCACAGAGGATGGCTAGCTCGAGGATGAGATTTTTCAACTTGTTAGATCTAAGTTGAGCAAAAGAGCAGGAGTAGAATAAGAGAGACACACACACAATTTTATACTAGTTCACCAAAAGATGGCTACGTCCAGTCCTCACACCTTTGTGACATTTCACTAACTTTCAAACAGATCAATCCTCACACCGAGGATGATTACAAATCGTGTATTCTTTAGCTTCACCAAGCTTACAATCAATTTCTGAATATTTCCAAGTGTAACTCACAAGGAAATTACAAAGTGATATGAGAGTGATTGATACTTAATACTTTCTCAAAAGATTTACAAAGATATAGTGTAGGATCAAAGAAAGTTAGAAGTGAGGGTGTTTTTCTCTTGATAGCTTTAAGATGATTTATCTTTTTATGCAAGTGTGTTGTGTGTTGATGAAGATCAGCTTGCTGTAATTTATAGAGATCTTGTGATGTTCATTTCATAAGCCAAGCCTTTTATGACCGTTGGAAAATCCATTTGAGAAATGCCAAGGTTTTTCTTCATAATTACGAAAACGCCATTCAGCTTATTTGATATATGCATTCCATGTTCTAGTACGAGGTAGTTGTTTTCTTGGCACTTGGGGACATGAGTTGTCCTTTTCTCTTTCCTTTCTTTAATGTTTGAATATTGTGTGGAGTCATTTTCATTCTCTTTCTTCAATGCCTTGATAAAGCTTCACATGTGAGCTTTTTCTCTTTCCTCCATTTAATGCCTTGTAAGAACATGTGATGTCCTTTGCATTCCTTTCTTCAAGACTCTGTGAAGGCTTCACGTGAAGTCTTTTTCTTCTTTCCTTGCCTTAAGACATGTGATCAATTTATTTAGGACTTATTTGTTGTTGCCTTTTTGAAGATTTGATTTTATAATCCTTTTCAAATCACATAATGGTACATGTAGCCTTTTGCCTATGACATGATGAGTTGCTTTCATGAAGTGTTGGGATGTATTTCAAAATGTTGATATAGGTACATGCTAATATCATCATTCCTCGTACCTTTCTTTTGCATTCTTGCCACTTTTCTTCAAAGGCCTTCCTTTACTTATTTTTAATAGTATTTTGCCTTTATTGAATGAATCAAACAATTCATTCTTTAAAACTATTATGCCCTTGTTGAATGAATTCAAATAATTCATTCTTTAATACTATTATGTCTTTGTTTCATGAATTCAAAACAGCGAGAATAGCAGTTTCCTCATCTCGTGAGGCCATCCTCGGCAATTTCCATACTTAGCATTTAACTCAGAATTTTCTTCTTTTTCCTTAATGAATGATAACCTGTTTTCTTATATGAATACACTCAAAAGTACAAATTAGTCATTAAACACAATCATAATCTTTTAATTAATTTTGTTATCATTAAATCCAATTTAGAGAGATTTTGTCTCAACACTAGCAACATCATAAAACGATCCTTCCAATAAATGGTTTTGTCCTTTAGGTCACTATAGATATTTTCTGGGTAATCAATGTAATTCTTCAACTCACTAGAATTCTCCATTTCTGTTTTTAGTGCGTCTTGATGTTTTGAGAGTAGTTCTTCAATTTCTTCTTTGTGTTGCCTCTCATTCCTTACTTAACTCTCATACTCAGCTACCATTTCTTTCAGCCGTTTCTTTAAATCCTCAAACTCTTTTTTTTATCTTTTTCTCAGAGCTTGTTAATTTTGTCCACAACTGCTTCCACATATAAGTCTCTTCGATAGTTGCATTCTTTTATGGATTTCACACATGTAACTCTTCATTTGCACCTCTCAAACAATCTTGTATTTTCAACCTCTTGTTGCTTCTTTCAATAAACTGACTTTTACATGTGTTTTCTGATCGTAAGTTCTCATTCTCTTGGGAGACATTTTCTATCTTAACTTGTTGCTCTTTTTTCCTCCTATTTGGATTTCAACAATGATGCTTTGAGTTCTTCTATTTCTTCATTGGTAGCAAGGGTAGGTTCAGGTATTTCTTGATCACTCGAAGGTGTACTGTGGAAAGGCAACTTGATTTCTTGGACTCTATTTTTTACCTATTCTTGATAGGGTTCTTTTGTGTTGCAACTTATGCATCCAAGTACTTTTCCTTTTCTGATGATCATTTTCCAAGCTCGACTTATCCTTCGCAACATTGGTGGGTCTACTATACACGTATTGTGCAAAACAAAAGCTTCCAACGACTTATCATCTAGTTTTTCCAACATAGGATAACCAAGCTGTCTAAAAGCTACTGTTGGATTGTAATCAATACATCCTTTGGTTCTCATAAGAGGTACATTTGGGAAATCTTCGCATTGAAATATTACTTCCTCCACTCCTTGTTCTCTATGATACCATGAAATTGTCTCCCCAGTAAGGCTAGCTATACTATGAGTCCATTCACGATTATTTTTAATTCCAACATGATACCCCTTCTTGAACATATGAGACATGAACCAGGTATACATCACTGGAGCACAACTCAAAATTATTCCCCCTTTCTTCTCATGTCGCATATCTAGAGAGTAGTATACATCAACAAGAATCGCGGGAAATATATTTTGTTTATTTTTGTTAAAAGCTAAAAAGACATCGATGTTAACAAAATCTATAAAATTATCAAGGTTTGGGAAGAAAACAATACCATAGATAATCAAAGCCAAAACATCTATAAAAATACTCCATTCTTTTTTAACGGCAAAATCCTGACACTTTTGCTCTAGATATTTTCTTGAAAAGCCATGAATGACTCCTTTTTTCTCTTTTGTACTTCCCAACTCACTTATGTCGATTTTCAACACTTCAGATATTGCATCGAAACTTGGTGGTTGTCCAGTATATCGATAAGGATTTGCTTTCTCTAGGGGGTAACCCAATATTCGTTCAAATTCATCTAATGTCGAGGCCAATTGAAAGTTTTGAAAGGTGAAATATCTTTAGAGATGGTCGTAATACTGAGCCAATACCGTGATGGCCCCCTTTGCACATTCATTACCATGAGATTTAGGATCTTCCCATATTTGTGAAAGAAACTATCATGTTGCATAGTTTTCATTTGATTGTTCATGTCTCTTAAACTTTTCAAATCAGGTTGCTTGAACTTTAAAAATAAAGTTTTTTTTTTTTTTTTTCTGATCCCATTGTCTACTTTAATTTAACATGTGACTAAGGTTCTTATGATTCCCCAACAATCCTGAAAATTGATGCAAAATGCCAATTCATTTTCAAAAGAAATAATGTCATGAGATATGAATGCAATTATGTAGAATGACAGTTGTGAATATATAATGTTTTGAATGAATGTATAAGGTATTTTTGCTTATATGAATATTCTTATGATGAAAAGGTCTATTAGCTTATGTAATGAAATTCTCACAAGAGTGGCTCTATAGTTCTAAATACGGTTCCTAGAGCCAATAATCCCATTTTGGAATATTGTCAACAACAATAGGTAAACTATTTGGAGTGACAATACCCTCAACAAGATCAAACTCTAGGTTAAATTTTCATGTTAACCAAACAGGATGTACATCCAGAAGGCTACCTCTACACAACCTCGAAACGAAAGTTAGTTTTGTTGAAACTCGAGTGTAAGGTTCCACTCATAAGTGTGTGTCTTAATAAAAGTGTAGGGTGTAGAACAAGTATGACTCAATAACTCCATAACGATAATAAAACATATATACATAATAAATAAATAAATAAAAATTATCAACAAGCTTAAAAAAATATTATAATGTCAACTAATACTTAATAAGAAATAATAAACACATGAAATAAAATAAAATGAAAAACAAACAAAAATAAAAATAAAAAGTTAAGAATTATGCACAATTAATTTATTAGGTCTGACTCTCCAAAATGTCTGCAGTGGAGTTGTCAATTGTCACGGCCTAAAATTTCGAGTGTTTCTCGAATTCAATGGAGTCGCCACTAAAATGTATTTTAAAATAGGAAAAAAATTGGGAAACCCTTAAAAATAGAAAAAAAAACAAAAAAAAAATTCTTTGAAATCAAATTTTGAGTTCGGGAGTCGATTATGCGTAGGGAAGGTATTAGCACTATATGACATCCATTAAAATACAGTTACCTAGAATTAATTGTGCAAGATTAACATTAACTTAAGTATATTTATTTCTCCTTATAATTAAATATAAATAACAATTATTATTATTTTTTAAAATATGATTTTGGAATAAATGTGTGCTTAAGAAATAAAGGATAAAAAATGAGATTTTTATTAATGTGCTTGACAAGAACGCGATCTTGCTCCTATGTATCTCTTGGTGCGATGTGTAACACCCCGACCCTCCAGCGTTACCGGCTGTGTTACCTCACGACCTTCTCATCCCCCCTTTCCCTTAATGGAAATCTAGCGAGTTTTTGTCTTCTGTGGGATTCGAGCCCGATACCTAGGGGATAAGTACCGCCTTCTCAAAGATCCCAGGCTCAATTGGTAGTGGGATTTTTGAGGAGGCGGTACTTATCCCCTAGGTACCGGGCTCGAATCCCACGGAAGGCAAAAACTCGTCAGATTTCCATTGAGGGAAAAGGGGGGTGAGAAGGTCGTGAGGTAACACAGTTTTTCTTTAACACCTCAGCCCTCCAGCGTTACCGACGATGCTACCGCCTCAATTGGTAGTGGGATATTTGAGGAGGCGGTACTTATCCCCTAGGTACCGGGCTCGAATCCCCACATAAGGCAAAAACTCGCCAGATTTCCAATTGAGGGAAAGGGGGGGGGGGCGAGAAGGTCGTGAGGTAACACAGCCTGTAATGCTAGATGGCTGGGGTGTTACACGATGGAGAAATCAAAGCTACGTAGTTCTTGGAAAAATGTGGATGTGTTGAGATAGTTTTAAAGAAAATTTGTTTTGTGATACAAAAAAAATATTTTGAGAAAATAGAAAAATAAAAGAGTTTGATTTGAATAAATATTTTAAAATATGAGTTTTAGGACGATCAAGTTGTACAACTTGTGTTTCAAGACTCAAGGAGTAAAAAAGATGTCATATCTAATTTAATCCTCTTAAAAAAATATTTTATATTATTATTGAGTTTCAAAACTACTAAGTAGTACAACTTATGTTTTAACAACTCATAGATTGAAAAAAAGTCACATCTAAATAAACAAAATTAAAAAGTTAAGTTTATATTTATTTATTTATAAGAATAGGTTTTACAATTATCAAGTTGTATAAATTGTGTTATGCTATTCATGAATTAAAAGATGTTATTCTTAGTTAATCTCTAATAATTTTTATTTATTAATTTATTTATGAGTTTTAATTTATATATGAAGTTGAGATTTAGAACCGCCAAGTTGTCGCAACTTGTGTCCTAATAAGTCAAAAATAAAAAAGATGTCACGTCTAGTTAATTTTTAGTAATTATTAATGTATTAAAAATACAAGTAAAAAATTTCAGAACTATTAAGTTATTGTAACTCATGTCATAATAACTTAAAACAAGATTTATCTTATTTTAATTTTGGCAAGAGATTTTTTTTTTTTTGCAAACAAACAAACCATAAAAATAAAAATTAAAGATAACAAAAAAAAAATAAAAAATTAAGGATTTAATGCAAAGCTGAACAAAATCAAATGTAAGTTGGCAATGTACTAGATGCTTTTACGTGCTTCATCTTTACAAGACAAGTTCCAACTTCCAACATATCATTTGAAATTTTGAATAATAACTTCATATTTAAATAAAAGTAAGCAAAGGAAATAAAAAAAACCCCATTGAGCATGAAACCAAAGCTTCACCAAACAAACAAGAAAATAAATGAAACACTATATTAAAAGAGATAAAGAACAAAGACTAACTAACTTGAGAGACACAAATTTGTGTATAGTGGCAAAGAAGAAGATGGCGAGGTGTAACAGTTGATGGTGGTTGACGGCGGTTACCGGTGGAAGTTAGAATGACGGGTAATATTCTTTGTCTCTTGTTTTCTATTTCATAATCTCTCATTTTCTAAAAATGTCTTTTGCCCTTTACTTCTCTTTTTTTTTTAAAAAAAAAAACTCTTCCTCCTCTCTTTTTTT
>JBBPBT010000474.1:920795-937336 GCA_037974875.1 Cicer bijugum | reverse complement strand
TTTTTTTTTTTGAAATTTGATAAGCTGTATTTATAGAGTTTTTTTTTTCCATCTAATTTGTTGCTTTCTTGCTTGCCGTTTGTCATTCTCCATCAATTTCTTGTTTGATGTTTAATTTATTTTGCTCATCATCTGCATTTTTTCTACACATCTGATGCATTCATGGTTTTAGCCTATGTTTGTTTTTATCTGTTCTTTTGCTGAGTTTTTATTTGCAGCTAGGGATGGGAATAGGCTAGGCCGTCCGTAAGGGCCTATGACCTAGCCTACTTATGGCCTGACCTGGCCTATTAAATAAAAAGGCTAGGCTTAGGATGTTTTTAAAGCCTATTTATTTAAATAGGTCAGACTCAGGCTTATAAAAAAACCTATTAGACCTGACAGGTCTGCCTATATATATTTATTATTTATTAATATTATTTTTTATTATTATATTAATAATATTATTTTCTATTTTAAATTCTATCAATTAGACAATCACTTAGTAATCATTTCATATTCAGTAGTCATTCCATATTCGGTAGCGATTCTATATTTGGTAGTAGTTTCATATTCGGTAACCGTTCAATTAGTCAATCACTCAGTAGTTATTCCTTATTTGTTTAAAAGGTAATAATGGTTGCGTTTAAAAAGGCTTTTAAAAAGACTTCCAAGCCAGGCCAGACTATTAAAAAGGTCAGGTCAGGCCGAAAAAAAAGCATATGATAGGTCGTAAGCCAGACTTAGACTGAAAAAATTAATCGTAGGCCAGACTCAGGCCTTTCAAAGTTTGGTATGGCCTGGCCTATTCCCACCCCTATTTGCAGATGTAATTTGTCCTTTAGTTTTTTTTTTTAAACTCAAAAGTTTCTTTATTTGCAATCTATAATGTGTATAATGACTGACTTATAAAAATTATCTTTTTATTTCTCTAATTGGTTACAACAATTACAAATGTATCAATGAGCATGGCTTGTGCATCAATGGCAGTCAACATCAACATAGCAGGGTTTGACAGTGAGCAAAGGCAACAATAGAGAACAAAACACAAGCAAAACTAGAAATAGTTGGCCTGATTTGATTTAATTTTTATTGAAATTTAATTTGGCTTTATTCTTAATTTGTAATTTGATTTGGTTTTAAAACTCAAATTAAATTTGACATTGTAAATTGATGAGACATAATAATCCACTTTATTGTAATTATTTTTATTTACTTTTTTAATATATATGTCTTTTTTAATTTATTTTTAACAAAATGGACAAAATTGGGGTACTACAATATGAAAGGTACATTCAGACTCTCAGCACCATACTCTTTTCCCCATGCTTAAACTTGAACCAACCTCTCTCTTTACCTTTTCCCAACCAACCAACATCGTTCGTCCTTCCTCTAACCCTGCACCCATCACCCCTTCTACTTCTAACTCAAATACCTTAGGTGAAATGTTTCGAGCTACCCTAGTTGTACACTTTGCTTCCATCGGATACAAAATCCATCATTTCCTTCACAAGCCTAGCATTTCAGCTCAAACACATATCCCTTCCACTACTTTACCGCGATTTTCTCCCTCTTCCACCTAGTACTTGACCACATCTCATTGCCTTTTCTCCATCCCTCTTCCTAAGAAGTTGTGTCTAGTGCACCATTTCGTATTGACCTAGTCTCTCTAATACATCATTAGAAGACTCATATGTATTCCTATTTCCTCCATTCCCCTTTAACTTTGCAACCACCCCCATCCCTCTAGCAATCATTCACTCCACACAATCTAATCCATTTGACTTCCCTGACCTCCAAACATTCCTTATTACCAAAATCTCCTTTATTCAGAATAAAAATGCTTAGAGTTTGGATCCTAATAATATTTCAACTTGGTGGAACAAAGCCATGTCCATTTTCACAAGCTAGATTACGGATAATAGGGATCATGCACTGCAACTGTCCTCCTAGAACTCTGCAGCTTTCAAACAAACAACTGAAATCATCTACTTATTGATGGTACAACTTCAAAAAACTAAGAGCAGTTGGTCTATAAAGCTCATAATAACTACTTAATCAGGCTCTTCCAAGGATGCTTTATCTCCTTCTCATGATATTCTTCTGGATCTTTTCGTGGTTTCTCTAGTCGCACAATTGGAGCTTTCCGCGTTCATCCCACAAATAAGATTTGTACTCTCGATGTTCCTCATGGGCTGCTTTAGGATCTACATATTTTGCTTCTACAAGCCTCTCTGTTTGTTAAAAAGGAAGATCAATCCTCTTCTATAGGCTTCTTAATGTTCAATCTCTCTCAGTTTGTTAAAAAAGGAAGACTTTGATGGCCAGGAAGCTAAGAATGAAGCGTTTATGGAGAAGATTGCCAAGAATCAAGAGGATATATAGAACACCTTTAGTTTAATTATGGCTAGGCTCACATATCCAAACCTCTAGTTTTTTGTTTTTTGTGTGTGCGTATTTTCTTGTACTATTTTTGTTTTTCTGTATTTTATTTTTTCCTCTTTTTTTGTTTGATGAAAAAAGAGGAATAACATATATTTGAGAAATTTTAAGCAATGGATTTTCTTAATCTGAACTTCAGTTACTAATGCTCATGGAACTACTCTGTTAGAATATATTTCATCTTATGAATTAAATATGCACACACTAAGGGGGAGCTTTGTTGTAAAATGTTATGATATTATTCCTTTTTTGTTTTATCATCAAAAAAATAATTCACAAAAATAGATGTTTGTCATCATTAAAAAGGGTGATATTTTAGAACCAAATTGATTTGAAGAAATATACCCCTTACTTGTTTTGTTGATAAAAAAATCATTTGTGGGACCAATTGAATATGCTAACATTTTGATAATGAGTGCAGGTCTTAGACTGAGTAAATTTTATAGATTCTTATGTCATATCCTCTGATGTTTGGTTGAAGACAAACGAACAACAAGGTGTGGCTTCACTTTATTTCTCAAAGTCCGATACACAAGAAATGTGGTGTCTTGGTTGCCTCTGGAAACGCAAGGAATGTCATAGTTCAGTTACCATTGATGAATGTAAATGTGTTTTGGATTGTGTGCCTATCATGAATTCAACAAGCAAGTAATAACATATGCCTCTAATAATTACATCAAGCATTTGATCATTTGACTCTAAGTTATTATGTATCATCTGATGAAATTCAACGTTCTAAAGAAGTCAAAGCTCTGATTAAAGTCAATGCTTCAAAGAATACAAAGCATTTGTGCATCCTCTGATGAACATGCTCTAAACATTGTATCCTCTACTTCCCAACTATTTTAAATAGGATACACTTAATCAATTACAAGATCAATTTTAGAAAGTTTTTATGGAAAATCAATCTCAAAATATACGATACAAAGCTTCATGACTTATTTTGATTTCTTCCAATCAAGACAGCTGTCAGAAACCCTAATCATTCTCTAAGGACGTGAATTCCTCAAAGAAAAAAACACCAAGCAACATATAAGCAAGAAGCACATTTGCACTCTTGCTCGTTATCATTCTGTTTCCCTTTAGTGTTGAGAGAATTTGTGTATTGTAAACACTTTTTGCAAGAGTTAATTCAGAAAAGCCCAAAATCTTTTCATTTGTAACCTAGCCTAGTAATCGCTACCTTTCTCAACATCTTGATTATACTAAGCTAGAAGGTTGAGAAGATTAAAACAGTGAGTGTGACTAGTAGATGTTCAAGTTTAAGTCTAATTTCGTGGTGAACTAGGGATTAAATTCTTTTGATTGAATGGAGTGGACATAGCTAATGTGTTGGTGGTAAACTAGGATAAATGATTGTGTCTATGTACTCTGTTTTCTTTTATATGCTCTACTTTCTTTACTTTAGTATAGCCACACAAAAAAGTTTTTAATCAAAAAACACAATTCAACTCTCCATTTTTCTTGTATTATTCGATCTACACAAAAACCCTCACAAGTCAAAATAGAAGGAGAACAAAATGAGCTATAAAAGAGATTTTGACTCTCCTCCCTTATTTTCTTAAAAGTTGAACCAAATATAATAACTTAAAATTATTTATATCTCCTCCTCCCCATCTACTACATCCAATCAAATACGAGGATACAAATTAAAATTGTTATTAACTTTATTTAGGAATTGATTATGTTAAAATGTTGTAATTCTTTGTTTGTTAATTATAATTCTATGTCTCCCAGTAACTTGTGTTTTATATGTAGAATATTTGTTAAATCTGAAAGATATTGTGTGTATAAATTAAAAAAAAAAAAAAGACTGATCGACGGTTGGATGATGCTTGTCTTTGTCGATATTTTTTTAACCTTTAAGTGTTATGTTATGTCTTTAAAAAACTAATTTTTGAATGCAATAAAATAATCTTGCAAATTGATTGAGCTTTCGGGATATTACAAGGCGACACATTGTCTTTTGTGCATCTTTTTAAACGTTTTTTTTTTTATAAAACTCTGGTTGTCATGCACCATTGACATACTAGATTTTTTTCTAAAAATATATCCTAGAATTGTTTAATTTATGCTATGTGAATGAGAAATTATTGATCATGACATAGTGTGTTGATTTTGACCAGTAGTATTAACTTTTGATTTTGATATGCGTCATATCATGCAATTTGAATACATATTACCCACAAACTTAATTTTCATTTGATAATAGTATTGGAGGAGATATAGTATCCATCACATAACATCATTAATCATTTTTAAGTCTTATAAACTAATTCTGATCATTGTTATGTGTTCTATCTTTCGAGAATTTTTAAATTTTATTATTTTATTCATTGATCATTTTCAATTAGTAAAACTAAAATCGCATTAAATTTTTTTTTAATAGAATATCTACTTTTTATTTATTAATTATATTTTATTTAAATATGAAATAAATAGTCACATTTCCTACATCTGAATAGTGATATGTGAAATCTTCGATTAAGATACAAAGTGAGTTATTAAACTCATGAAATAGGTTTGTTAAATAACGATTTCGATGATCCCAAGGTTTGTACCAATTATTTTATGTGTTTCAATCGGCGTGGAGACAACGAAATACCTTAAGTGGAGATTTCATAGATTACTAGCTCAAGTTGTAGAAAGCATGACTCTTTGTTTCATATTTGAATCGAATACAATTAATAAACAAAAGGTAGATACTCTATGAAAATAAGAAAAACATAAAAACTAATATGACTTTATTAATTGAGAATGATTTTGATCCGTGAATCAAACAATATGATTTAAAGATACTCGTAAGATTGAACACACAATAATAAACAAAATAAGTCTTAGTTGAACTAATTGTTATATGTTTTAATTTGATGTTGAAATATCAATACATGATAGTTAGAAATGGTTAATAGTTATTTACAAATAGTTGATCAAATAATAAATAATATCAAAGGATTAAAAGAGGATTAATCAATTATGTGGGTGAATTGATGATTGTGTGATCTTGTACCAGATGATCCTACTATTACTCAACTAATTGATTAATATTATATCATAATTCAAATATAATTGTTTTATTAGTCTTGTGTAACCAATTTATGCGTCTTATCTTTTAGTTATCACATGATTAGTTAACCTAACTATTTAATAGTGTTTGAACTTCAAAAATCTAACTATTTAATAGTGTTTGAACTTCAAAAATTTGTAGGTTTTCCAATTGGTAAGTTTTAGCTTCTCATAAATCATTAATCACTCATAACTTTGTCAATTCTAAATCGATTTTGTTTATTGTTGTGTGTTCGATCTTTTGAAGATCTTTAAACTATTATATTGTTTCACCCATAACTTTGTCACATTAAATTTTATTTTTTTTCTTTTTATTTTTATAAAATATCTACCTTTTGTTTATTAATTGTATTCGATTCAAATAATGAATCAAATAGTCACACTTTCTACAACCTGAATTAGTAATATGTGAAATGTCCAATTAAAGTACAAAAGTTTAATTTCTGATATATATTAAGTTGATTGAGGAGGTTTGTTAAATAAGAATATTGATGATCCCTTGGTTTGCACCAACCATTTTATGTATTTAAAATCTGTGTGGAGACAATGAAATAGGATATATGATTAATGTTTAGACCATCTCTTATGATGTGTTGCTCTTTAATAAAAAATATGATATTTGATGATGTATTTAGTGTTAATTATTGATTGTCATTATTGATGTTATATGTGCTTTGATGACATATATGTTGATGAAATTCGTAAATTATGTATTATGAGTTGTACATTGATGATAAGATTTGAAACTTAGGAATTAGAAACGATTCTATTTTTCAAAATTGCGTTATGTTTAGTTGTCTATAGTATTAATTATTAGTGTTTAGATAAATGAAAAATAACCAACTAGTGACAGAAAATTATTTGATTAATGTAATGTCTAGAACTAGGAAACATTTAAATAAAAAATAATTGATTAAGAGGACCTTAATAATGGATTAGAGTGATTACTCAATCAAGAGGGAAAAGGTATCTCAACAACAATAAAAAATATTTTATATAAGGTGCACTTTGCAGGATAACACATAGGTTATTTGAGCATGTTTAGACTATTATCGACTTATAAAACCTAAACTCAATGTGACGTTGATCTTTGTAATTGAGAGGAAGTTGGTGGCAAGTGGTCATGTGATAATCTGATATTGGTAAAAGGGAGGATGTCATTGTCAACTTCAATGGATTTAGTCTACATTGACATTCATTCAAGATTTATTTGAGAGAATGACATTCGAGGATGTTTGTTGCCATGTGACTCTTAGCCCTCTACTTGTTGTTGTTCTCTTTGTACATTTGTACTATAGATTAGCAGAAGGAAGAAGATGGCAAGCTCCATATACATTAAGAGATTCAGTACAACACAGAAGATAGATGACAAGGACGTCAGAGTTTTTCGGTAACAAGGAAACACCAGAGGATGATTCATCCTCATTTGACAGCGTTGGTGTTACAAGATACTTTGGAAATGGTAAAGTTTGCATATTTTTTTCTAGTGTGGAGTTGTTCCTCAGTAGTTTGATCTTTCGTTGGATTCATTGTTTGTACCATTGCTTTGTACTTATATGCTATATTTTGGCTGTACTTGTGTATATGTGGTGTCCTTTTGAGGCCAACAAGACATCTGGTCTCGTGCTGTTTTATTTCCTTTATGCATCTGTATATATATAAGTCATTATCTATGTATTTTCTATGTGCTATTATACGTTTTGATATTAGTTGCACAAATAATTTGTTTACTAAATTGATACCTTTGAAGTGGAGATATGTTGGGGTATCAATGGATAAGACTTGAGTTGTCTCTCAAACTTCACTCTTTTTCTATACACCTCATGTGCATTTGTTCATGCAAGCACAAAAATGAGTGCAACTTATGTTGTTTGATGGTCATAGCTATTTATTATAATTACTTTTAGTATTGTTGTTATACATTATCTAACTATTGTAAAAACATGGAGGGCACGTAGGCCTTACACAAACCTAATTTAAAAAATATTTACAATTCACATTTTATAGCCAACAAACAAACATTAAACCTCACTTTTTTTTCGAGATCACTACTTCTATATCCATTTTTGTGATCCAAAAAAACGAGTGAGACTTAATATTGTTCAATTGTGAATTATAAATACTTTTGGTATTGGTCTTGTACTTGGTCTAACACTCTTTTAGAAGCTTGGAAGCCATTGCACATGTGTATGAAATAACAATTGACTAATGAGTACAAAGTATTACAATTATACTTGCAAAAGTAGACTATGTGCATGAAATACTAAACTCAAATGTATTTAAAACTACTAAAATCATGATATGATTTTATCATGATTTGCTAATTCAATTGGTATCTAACATAACTAACCCACCAGAAAAAAATAATATACATTATCTGGCTTCTAATTAATTTTCTTCATATGCTTAAATCTTCAGAGCTCATTAACTGTGTGTTGCCTGTACCCAAGTCATTTGATAACTTCTTACACAACTACAAAATAAATCATAGAAAAAATCACATCTAAGCCTCAAATTTTCAGAGAAAAAGAGCTTAGTGAGAGTTGATATACTATACATACTTGTCTATATACTGAAGCATCTCCATAAGACTTTCTTAGTTCTACTACATACAAGGATAGACCTATTTCAAAAACCTGTTACAATTGAAGTGAGAATAGTTTCACAATGTTAAAAATTACAAATATTTAAACATTCAAAAAGTTATATTTATCCCAAGATGCATTTACCTCTGCATGGACTGAGAGGCTTCCTAGACTTTTATGTGCTTTATTATCTTGTATCACTTTCAACTGAAATTTCAAGTTGTAGTCACAATTTTTAGCCAAACTAATTTTTGAACTATTTTAATGTGTTCAAAATAGAATAAACTATAACAAATATAATCAACAAGATTTACTTTTCCATTTTTCTTCTGAACTCTAAATCCCATTTCTGTTACGATGTCCTCTATCTTCTCTATCAAATCTTTTGGCGAATGGTTTGATGTAAATCTTATCTTCCTCTCCGAGACATCCTGGAATTCAAAGTACAAAATTTGTTAAAATGATTTAACTTTATAGTAAAGATTATGCCAAGTGGCAATAAACTTTAAAATTGTGATTCTCACCTCTTTCTCAAAAAAACCAGAGAGGTCTAAGCATGAAGACATTCCTATCAACTGAAATGCATTGATAAGTGCTGGTGATCCTGGACTACCCTGTTCTGTTTCAAGGGGCTGTAACAAATTTAAGTTTCTTGTGTTACAAGCAATGAAAGATAGAAAGAAAGGTAAATATAAATAAAAATTGAAGTGCAAAAGTATACCACTTCTTGGATGGAAAATGCCTCATCTTCATTGGATACATCTTCTTCCTCGTCGTCTCGATTCACAGGATTATAACCTTCCTTAAACCATTTGTCTTCTTTGATCATAGACATTGTTATACGAGTTTTAGGATTGGGATCGAGAATTCTCTTTATAATGTTTTGTGCACCAGGGGACAACCATCTTGGTATTTGAACATCTCCTTTGAAAATCTACCATTGATTGACATAAAAATGGATCAATTGGTATTTAATTTACAAAACTACATAACATTGAAAGAACAAAGAAACAACATAATAAGAATATTCACCTTTTGATAAAGAACTGCAAGATTTCTGTCGTCAAAAGGAAGGTATCCTGTTAGAATTACATATAAGATAATGCCACATGACCAAATATCTGATTTCGCTCCGTCGTAACCTCTATTAGCAAGAATTTCAGGAGCAACATAATTAGGACTTCCACAAGTTGTATGTAGTAATCCATCTGCCTGAAATTTTCATACACTTATCAGATACCAAAATGATGTACTTAGCCTTTATTTTTTTATAAACAGTTTAATTACGCGCTTATATTATACATTTATATTATAAGTGTTATTGTAATTTCTTATTTCATATAACTATTTTAGAGAGTTTATGAACGTGTCAAACAATTTCCATAAGTGTAGTTCAAAGAATATCTTACCCCACAATGTTGGGGCAAAGCACTAAGATTAAAATCAGTAATCTTTATGTTCCCTTTGGCATCAAGAAGTACATTCTCAAGCTGCAATAATACACAATTTTTGTGATAATGTGAACCTAAAAATTGGTACTGTGAAACATATATAGTTTCAATTCAACCACAACAAACTTCTAGGGTTGGCCTAAGAATTAGACCACTAAAATTACTGTTTAGGCCTCAAAAAATAAATAAATTTTGCTTAATAAAATGACCCCTAATTTTAAGAATAATATAAACTTAATAAAAGTAATATTGTCCTAATAAATGTTAAATTAATTGACTTAATTATCAATTGATAAAGAAATATTATACAAAATCAAATATATTGGTATAATAATTGATCTTTTTATTATAAAAGTGTCTAAAAAAGTATTTTCATAAACTCTAAAATGTCTCATTTAAATTCATTCTGCAAAATTCAAATGCTATAACATTTGATAAGAAGATTATGAAAGTACCTTAAGATCCCTGTGGAAGACACCTTTATTGTGACAGTAACTCACACCATCAATCAATTGTTGAAACATCTTCCTACCATGAGCTTCTGTAAGTTTTCCTTTGGATGACTGTCAATACAATGAGGTATTTCATTCATTTCATATACTATAAATTACCGACACTAATACTAGACACGATCCTAATCATAATTTGAAAAGATCAAATACAATTTTAATTTTATCTGTTTGTGCTAATAGCACAAGTAGCTCATTCATCACCCTCATATAGAAGAAGATCAAGTATTTTATATAAATAATAAATATTGAACAATAAAAATTTTACTTACAATTTTGTCAAATAACTCTCCTCCATTCACGTACTCAAGTACCATATAAATTTTGGTTTTGCTAGCCAAGACCTACATAATCATAGTAATAAGTAATCATAATTAGAAAATCAAGGCTTCAAAGACAAGTTGCGTTACATTGATCACTTTATTATCATTTTCATTTAAAATTTTTTCTGTTACTTATGATAGAAAGGGGCTATACATGTTTGATATATCTATCCTAAGCTACCGATGCATTGTATATAGGATTGAGAGGCACAATATTTACTATAAACTAATTGTATATCTGGCCATTTGCATATATAGAGTATATGGTGGGGCAATCTTACATTAATAATGTTTTTGAGCATATAATAAATATGTGAGTGGTGACGGTAATCAGATACAAACTGCCAAATTGGGGTCCCTCCAACGATTAAATTAGTTACTACGTGAAACACTATTTAATGGAGAATCACTATAATAATAATGTTGACAAATTATGGGTGGAAACTTCATGATTAACACAAAATTAAAAATATAATTTTTGTTTGTTCCTAAATTTTAGGTTTACTGACCAATGTCAAAATTATTAAGATGAACATCATATCTCAAATTCAAATCTATAACTTATAATTGTGGATAAGTTTCTGATAATAATTATATCTTCTCTCGTCTATAAATAATATATATATAAAATTTTATTTGTAATACAACATTAGTTTTATACATGCAACCAAACTATCTATTTAATAAATAAATTTTGTATTGCAAGTGATTAAACTTAAATGATTAATGTGATTTAGTTAAATATGAATTATTTAAAAAAAATTAATTATTAATTTTCATTTACCTCTTGACAGAACACTAAAATATTAAATTTTGTTACACAAAATCAGAGGATTAAAGAAAAAAAAATCAGATTGCCACTTACATAAACTAAAGTTATTAGTAAATTGTTCCTTCACGTCTACCTTATACTGATCTTAAGGTACTCTAATCACAGCAATGAAGTTGACAAATATGAAAACGACTTTTTTTATATAAAAGAATATTAAACATTGTAAAAATTTATCTGAACCAGTTAAAATCATCAAAATATGTAACCTCACTGTCACATGATATTCACATGTGGAACCCACACCCCAGGCCAAACAAAGAATATTGAAAGCTTCAAATAGGACTTGATTGTTTAGTTTCTTAATGTGAGAAATGTTATCAGAATTTCCATTATTTACTATAATAATTGACATGAAAACGTCAATCTCACACAACATAAAATGCATATTTCAATAATTAATTTTTCATAACTAAATATGTAAATTGGATCAGACACACATTATTTGATGGTTGGTAGTTTACAATAAAATTAACGAACTATTTATCCATTGAGAAAATTGATTTGAAATCAAATCCAAATTACAACTATTATAAGTTAGTGTGTTTGGACAACTAACATCACCATCGTGAGTTTAAAATTTTATTATGGTGAACTATTATAATTTTATATAAAACATAAAGTGTAGCTTTAATAAATTATTCATGTTGATTTTGTTTATCCTACTTTAAAACTAAACAAACACAAGAAACTCCTATAAGGACACCATTGTATTTTTCTCCTAAATTTTGGTATATTTTTCAAACACATAGGTATGACATGCCAACCATTTTCAATTATTCATGTTAACTTGAAAAGAACCCAACCAATAAACCTAAAAATTGCTAAGCATAAAGTCTAAGGTTCGAAAATCATGGATTCCTAACGTGTTTTGGTTGATAACTTCGATTCAAAATTTAGCATTACCACTAGTATTTTTCATATCCCTTCTCAAAACGTGTCCACAAATAAATCCAATTCAACAAAAAAAAAAAGTAGAATTTTTAGTACCAACAAATTTCAAGGACTGAGTTAATCATGTTGGACGGTAGTAGTACCCATGAGTTGTAACCTCACATTTTTTCAAATTAGGCTCAAGATAAGGACAAAACACATTACACCCTCAGGTCTTCGACTATTATCGCATTTGTAAAAGAATTATCTTAACAAAAACTGTCTCTTTTATAGTTTTTAATGTAACATTAATTTTTTTAATTATGTTCTATAATTAATAATTAATATAATGTGAATCATTTATAAATTATTATTTTTTAATTTTTATGATATAAAAAGTATATCAATAAATAATAAATATAATAATATAAAATCATGATTATTTATTTATTTATCATTTAAAATGATGGATTGTGACGTTATTTACGAGTGGAGTATATGAACCGAAAACAAATGGGTCACACATAACATGCAATCATAATTAATGAGAGCATAGACTTAGGAGTAAGTAGCAATAATTGTTGAAACGGTGGACCTATATGCTTGGAATTAGGCTTCACTTTTTCTTTAACAAGATGTTTGTTGTGATTCACGCTTATTTTTTAGTAATATGCATAGTTTGTGAAAGACTAAAAAGAGCAAAAGTGGCACAGTAAAATGCACGTGGTTGAGATTTTAATAATTTTTTTATCAAATATTTAATTTTTTTATTGCTCCTTGTGAAGAAAAACTAGTTTTAAATGGAAGACAATTGTCTATAATAATACATTGTGTTCATATAGATCCTTAAATTCTTCAAATTTCAGCCATGATAGTACTTAGATTACACAATAGACGTGAAATACATCAGCTTTTAAAGTATAAAAGACTACTATACTAAATATTTATACTTTCATAGATTAGATCATTAGATTTGTCAACAACAAAATATTAGAATAAGGATTTATCCTCCATTGTTTTAAAAATTAATACTATAATGATGTGACAAAAATACCTATATATAATACTTCATCTGTCTATTTCACATTTATTAAAAAAAATTAATATATAAATAAAATAGAGAGTATCCCTTTTTATTATTCTCATTAAGTATAATATATTAACAAAAAATAATATTAATTAAAAATATATTGTTCCACTATTATTCTCATATGATACAAGTAATTTAAAAATAATATTAATTAAACAGTACAATCTAAAAAATATATTATAAATTAAAAGAGTGTTTATTTAGGACTTATAATTTTAAAAATGTATTAATTATTTTGAAATGGAACAATTAATAAAGTAGTGAATTATCGTGTGTCACATTATTAATATCTTTCTTTACTTGACCATTGGGCTTTTGGAAAGTCATAATAATTTGGGATTCACTCACATTAAATATATCATTATTTTATACAATTGTTAGCAAGGATTTTTTTTTTAGACAACTTTTTTACAGGGATTTGATTTTTTTTACTTTTTAGACAATTCTTTTACATGGAAAAAAATGCAAAAATCCAAAAGGGAGAAACGAAAAACAGGTTTTTATTTAGTTCCAGCTATTATAGTGGAAATCTGTTAATCCATTCCTAAACGGGAAATTTAGCAATTTTTTTTTGCAAATGATTAAGGATGAGATAGTTGAATTGAATCATAGTATGTTACCTCGTATAATCTAACAACATTTGGATGCTTCAGAAGCTTCAAGGTTGATATCTCCCTCTTTATCTGAAATTTCAGTCACAAAAAGCTAAACAAAATTTGTTTTTCTATAAAAATTAATAGCATTAAGAAAACATTAAACTTATAAAAAAAAAACATAAAATAGATGTACATAGTCTGAATTTTTTACTAGATACATTAATTTTTGAAATATTATTTTTGTTTGTATTCTATCAAGGAACACACCAAAACTAAATATGAAAATCAAACCTCAAATGTAAAAACAGTATTTCCGAAATTCAGGGTTTGTAAATTTGTGGTTCATCATACAAAAACCCAAATTTGAAAACTTCCAATATATTTTGATACTAGATTAAAAAAAATGAAATTGAAACTAACCTGATCAGTGTTATTAAGATTAATGATCTTGTTCTTTTCAAGAATCTTAGCAGCATATAATTGTCCAGAATCTGTGTTCCTTGCCAACTTCACTTTTCCAAAATTTCCTTCTCCAAGTGTCTTACCCAATTCGTATTTCCCCAATCGCATACCCTTTTCTTCTTTCTTCCTCCCTTGGTCTATGATCACCATTCCCAAATTCACCCCTTCAATATTCTCTCTCGAAAAACAAACACAAAGTTCGATTCTTTATGTGGTTTTAATTCTTCTGGCTCTTCTGTTTTCTATGTAATGTTTGTCTTTTTGGTAATAATTGATATTTGTAATGAATTGTAATTATCGTGAGTTAAGAAGGTAACGGATCCAACAAGCAAAACGGGTTGAAAAGGTAAGGAAAAACGATTTGGCTATATTTAAGGATAAAAAACAAGTGAAAATTTTATAATAAAATAAATAACTAAAGGGGTTTCTAGGATTAGGAATGGATCAAAGATTGAAGATACTAAACACAACCCCCTTTTTCTCTGCTTTCTTCTCTTATAGCCTCTGTTTTCTTGTTTTCGTGAACACAATTTTGGTAGCCTCTGTTTTGTTTACATCTACTTCTATTTTTTTGCTTTGAACTAATAGGCTATTTATACACTTCTAAACCATTTTGTGACCAGATAAATACATAAATAAATAATTAAACAATAATACTCTCCCTCCTTATTTAAAAAAAATATACTTTTTTTTTTGTTTTACTTGAGAAAGATAATAAATATTATTATAAATTCACACGTAATTAAAATGATAAGAATTCGAAACTAATAACACATGTAATTTACCATTTTAATATTGACTAATAAAAATAAGATTTAAAATAGTATTAATTCAATATTAATTTTTCTTTTTTCATTGCATAAAGTATTAGCTTTTCTCTTTAGTTATTGATGTAAAATAAATTTACACTCACATGAAGAATTATATTCTTATAAAATGAATAATATCAAAAATTGATAAATAAATAAATGGTATATATCATGTATAGTTATAATATTAAGTCACTTTATTCACAAGACTATTTTGTAATGTAAATGTTATAAGAAAATATCTTGTGATAGGATTAAGCTTCTTTAAATTAAAAAAAACTACTTTTAGGGTGTTCGGTTTGAGATAGGGATGGGAATAGGCTAGACCGTCCGTAGGGCCTATGGCCTGGTCTGGCCTATTTAATAAAAAGGTTAGGTTGAGACTGTTTTTAAAGCTTATTTATTTAAATAGGTCAGGCTCAGGCTTATAAAAAAGCCTGTTATGCCTAACAGACCGACCTATATATATTTATTATTTATTAATATTATTTATTATTATTATATTAATAATATTATTTTCTATTTTAAATTTTATCAATTAGGCAATCACTTACTAATCATTCCATATTCAGTAGTCGTTCCATTTTCGGTAGTAGTTCTATATTTGGTAGTCGTTTTATATTCGATAACCGTTAAATTAGTCAATCACTTAAGACAATCAGTTACTAATCATTTCATATTCAGTAGTCGTTCCATTTTCGGTAGCATTTCTATATTTGGTAGTCGTTTTATATTCGGTAACCCTTAAATTAGTCAATCACTTAGTAGTTGTTCTTTATTTGTTTAAGAAGTAATAATGGATTCGTTTAAAAAGACTTCCAAGTCAGACCAAACTATTAAAAAGGTCAGGCTTAGGCCGAAAAAAAAACCTATGATAGGCCGTAGGCCAAAAAAATAAATCGTAGGTCAGGCTCAGGCTTTTCGAAGCTTGGTCTAACCTGACCTATTCCCAACCCTAGTTCGAGATAGATGAATGTAATATTTTAAATTTTATGTGTTTCATTTAACTTTTAGAGAGATGAATTCAATATAATAAAAACAATTGGATAATATGTATTATTTAACTCTAATGCGTACAAGCGTAAGAACGGGTCAAAAATGTGGGATTAGAAGAATAAAAGTTACGCCAAAACTTAGTATATTTAATTATATAAAGTTCTGAATATTTGTAAAATTGATTTATTTAATTAACTATTAAAGAATAAATTATAATTTAAACATATTAAATAAATTTAAAGAAAATTTGAAGAAAAAAGGTAAAGTTTGGGTAATATACGAAGAAAAAAAAAGGCACGAAATACTGGTATTCCCTGTATTAACTATATATATATTGTAAAAAAATAAATAAAGATAAAATTGTAAATTAAACATATTAAATAAAGGGTACGATTGAGACGAAAAAAGTTATACAAAAATTTGGTATTTCTTATATATAGATTTTAGATTAATAAAATAATAATATAACATATATTGGTATTTCCTATATATAGATTTTAGATTAGTAAAATAATAATATAACATATATTG
>JBBPBT010000474.1:856471-912036 GCA_037974875.1 Cicer bijugum | reverse complement strand
ATAATTAAATGAATAACTTAATTATGCAACATAAAATTCACTAAATTATGATATAATTTAAAAAATAACAAAAATAATATCCAAATTAAATCATAACGATATCCAATATATAATATATAAAAAAAGTATCGTGTGATCTTATTTTTACCCAATTAATTTCTTCTAATTTGTGTGACCTAATATGTATTTGTCACTTCAATTTGAATAAGAAATTCACATAAAATAGCAAAGAACAAGAACAGAAAAAACCACAATATAACATAACAAAGAACAAGAAAAGAAAAAACTACAATATAACAAAGTAAGATCTGAAAATCTCGTAAACGTAAACAAAATATACAAATCGTAAAGACCAAATAAAAAATTCACATAAAATAGCAACAACAAAACAAAAATCGTATGAACAATACATTAAATTGCACCTTCTAAACACACACGACATAAAACAACATAAGTCATACCTTTAAAATCGTAGATCACTATGAATCAAAAGAGCTTCTATCTTAGACTTGTTGTTTCTCTAGATGAAATAAGACTAAAATTTATTTTTTCTTAAATTAAGCGAAACACTAAATTGTTTCTGTTTAATTTTCTTAACTACTAAAATGCATTTAACTTTTTTAGAGACTTAATTAGGTCATTCAAAATTTCTCAAAAACTAATTTAATTCGATTTATTTTTTGTCTAAAAAATATATTTTTTCCTAAAACAAAATTTAAATAAACGCACCCTAAATTTGATTTATCAAAATTTCTCATAAATTCAAATTGACCTTTACACTATAAAAAAAATAATCAGAATTCATTAAATAGTACTAAAAAAAATTGAAGCTGCAACATGTTAGGATCTAATATCTATACCGTACTTATTAATATCTTAAAATATTAAGTATAAATTAAAGGTATATTTAAAATAAATAAATGTATCTAATATCTTAAAATGTGACTTGTATTTAAGGACAATTTCTCCTCTATAAATGAGTTTATATTTTAAGACATGTGTATGATTTTATTTTATTTTATTTTTTTGACAAGATGTATGATTTTAGTTTAATGTACAGCAAATTGCATTAAACGGTTAAATGGATCATTCTGAATTTTGGATTGGTTCAACACGGATTCCCTACACGTAACCGTATTATGCTTTCACGTTTCAACGTTGGAAAATGACTCGTGCGTTTGCGTAATGATAAGCGGTATCCGTAGATGTCATACTTATGATACAGCGTTGGGTAATTATTCTATTTATTTCTTAAGAGAGAAAGTCATATAATTTTTTTTTTAGGTAAAAGAAAGAAATATAGTTTATTCTTTCTCAAAAACAAACTGTCATATAAGTTAATTAAGTAAAATATTGTGTTACATTCATAACTAAAAAAGCAAAATTATATTTTATTCTTATTAAAAAAGAAAAGGTTTAATTACAGTTTTGCTTTCCTGTTTTAGCTAAATCGCGAAAATAGTTCTCCCATTTTTTTCTCTCAAGTTTTGGTCCCCAAACAGATTTTTGATCTAAAATTTGACAAAATTTCATTTTTTTAAAGCCATACGACACCGTTTATGATTATAGATTTTAGGTACAATTGTTGCAAATGAGATCTTGAAGCATAGTGTGGCTTAAATAAATAAATAAAAAATAATGAAATTTCATCAAATTTTGGATCAAAACTGAGGAGAAATAAAATGGGCGAACTACTTTCGTGATTTAGCTAAAATAGGGGGATCAAAACTGCAATTAAGACAAAAGAAAAATTAATATTTAATTGATACTCCCTCTATCTCAAATTAATTGACTTATTTTAAAAAAATTGTTCTATTCTATTTAATTAATAAGATTTGTATAATTTCTAATGTAATATCTTTCATTATACATTTATGATAGATAATGCAGCCTAACAATGATAATTTAGCTTTTTAGGAGTGTCACTTTCGTCGACTCTTTCACTTTGTTCCCTGCTTAAAGCATATGATAAAAATAATTGAGTTTTTAAGATTAGAAGTACCTTATTTTTCTTCTGTTGTTCAACCTATTTCTTTCTTTTCAGCAAATGTTGGATCATTTTGGTCAACTCTTGGTATGAAATCTCCATCCGTAATGATGCGCCACATACATGTGTCTTTGATTTTAGAAATAACTGAATTTTGCTTTTCTAGAAATAGTAATATGAGCTATCAAAGTAAGGTGGTTGTTTGATGAATATGTTGATTTTATGATGAAAGATAGGATGATGAAGAAAAATAATTACGATGTTAAATTTGAGTAAATCACATAATTGATAATATTCAATTATTATCTACGAAAACTCCAAAGTCTGATCATAGAGTAGCAAAATAAAAATGATCGAAGAGAAAGATCAACTTAGGCAAAAAGGTATATACTAGAACATTCTTCATAGAAGCAGAACGTTCTCTACAAGAGCAAAATGTTCTCCACAAGAGCAGAATGTTCTTGATAATAAATATATTTGATCAAATCAAAACTAACGCTTCCTATCACGATGGTTGATATGGTTGAAAAAACATCAACAATTTTTAAATGAGTTTGAACCATTTGCTTTTTGCGCTCCTACACCAACCTCACTATTTAGCTTTCCTCCAAAACGTCTCCTCAAGATCAAATTATTGGAAGACATAATGGTGGAAAAAGAACTTGATTGATATTCCAAAAATATGACATCAATGTGACAACTAATTCTCAAACATAGTCATCAACCAATCAATGAAAGAATGTATTTTTTTTAATGATATTATGTGATTGATTAGATGCTCTTAAAATTAATAATGCAAACTATTTTTTTTTTATGCAAGTATGACTTTAAAGTTTAATTGATTACATCACTCTTTGTCATTACTTGTACATGCATATGACTAACTCCTATCCTAAATTCAACATGTTTTCACTCTTTGTTCCTACACTTTTTATGATGGTGTAAACAAGTGTTCACATATAATTTGATGTTCAAATTTATTTTCCTTGTTATAAATACATTTAAAATAAATTTGTATTTAACAATTAAACAAATGATTGTTTTGTCAAGTATAATTCATTGAATAATTTTGTCACATTTTTCACAATAACATCTTTTAAATTATCATGTTAAATGAATTAATATCATTATGTGCATATTCACTTCTTTATGTCCTTGAAAGCATTATCTATCATGTTCTCCAATTGTTTTGCATGTATTAAGTAGTCTATACATTGCTTGATGATTGAATATAAATTTTTTTGAATATGGCTTTTAAAATAAAAAAGTTTGGGTTTATAATGTGGCTTTTGAAAAAGATCAATATGTTTTGAAATATATAAGAGACACAAATAATTTTCATGAAGACCAAACATATATTCTCTTGTTGAAATCCTTCAAAAAAAAATCATAAACAAGGATATATATTTGACTTAATTGCAGTTTTGGTCTCCTATTTTAGTTAAATCGCAAAAATAGTCCCCCCATTTTATTTCTCCCCAGTTTTGGTCCCTCAAACATAATTTTGGTCCAAAACTTGATGAAATTTCATTTTTTTTGTATTTATTTAAGTCACATCATACCTCAAAATCTCATGTGCAACAATTGTACCTGAAATCTATGATCATAAATGGTGTAGCACGACATTAAAAAATGAAAATTCATCAAACTTTGGACCAAAATTCTGTTTGGGGACAAAATTGGGGATAAACAAAATGGGGGACTACTTTTGCGATTTAACTAAAATAGGGGACCAAAACTGCAATTAAGTCAAATATATATCCTTGTTTATGATTTATTTTTGAAGTATTTCAACAAGAGAATATATGTTTGGTCTTCATGAAAATTATTTATGTCTCTTGTTGTTTTAAAACTCAAAACAAAAACAAAAAGATTATGACATGAAGTCAAAAATTGATATTTTAGTATTTTGAGGCATATTAATATATGTCTTTGTAAATGAGTATTGTTTGTTGCTTACTTCTTTTATGAAAATTGATCTCAAGTGTTTAAATTTATTTTAAGCATGATAGATAGAAATAACCAAAAAAAAAAAAAAATCTTACGCACTTATCAATAAAAATAAGCTTGAACATGTGTCTTATTGTTAATTTGTGTGGATGCAAAACCATTGAGAAAAAACAATTTGGCTTAATTGCAGTTTTGGTCCCCCTATTTTAGATGAATCGCGAAAATAGTCTCACCTATTTTATTTCTATCCAGTTTTGGTCCCCCAAGTAGAATTTTGGCCCAAAACTTGATGAAGTTTCATTTTTCTTTTTTTGCGTTTATTTAAGTCACAATGCCTCAAGATCTTGTGGTGCAATAATTGTATCTGAAATCTATGATCATAAATGGTGTGTCTGACTTTAAAAAATGACACTTCATCAAATTTTGGACCAAATTTCTGATAGGGGGACCAAAAATAGGGAGAAATAAAATGGGGGGGGGGGGTGTAAGACCCTTAATTTTAAATCCTAAATTACACAATTTTAGGGTACTTTGTGTGGAATTCCTTAGACTTTTAGCCCGGTTTTTGGTATTTAGTGGGTAAATGCCAAAAATATATTTTTGGAAATTGGATTAAAATTATTTATCGAAAAATAAATTATTTAC
Organism: Cicer bijugum; assembly: GCA_037974875.1. Classification (NCBI taxonomy): domain Eukaryota; kingdom Viridiplantae; phylum Streptophyta; class Magnoliopsida; order Fabales; family Fabaceae; genus Cicer; species Cicer bijugum. The sequence goes on along the minus strand of JBBPBT010000474.1, from coordinate 907,454 downwards.
GTTACAAAGAATTTAATATCAGACAATTTTGTTAAAAATATCACTCGTTGCTGAAAGTTGATCTGTCATTTGAGTTGCAACGATAGGTAAGGGAAAAGGTGGTTTGGAGAGGTTATGGGTGAAATGGTAATTTTAACAAAAGGTGGTTTGGAGAGGTTATGGGTGAAATGGTAATTTTAATAAATATCTAGATATTTTGAGATATTTGTTAAGTTATAATTAATATATATATATATATATATATATATATATATTTGTTTGGAGGGAAAAAGGTAGGAAAAAAAAGAAAAGAAATAGAAAAGAAAAAAAAGGAAATAGAAAGAAAGGAAATTAGAAGGAAGGAGAAGCAAAAGAAAAAAAAATTCCGTCTTCTTCCTCCCCTGCCTTGCGACCCATTTCTTCCTCTTCCTTCTGCCTTCCATTTTTTTCTCTTCCTTTTGCTTCAAGAAAAGGAACCAAGACTCGGTGGGTGAGAAAGCAAAGATTTCTAAGCTTCATTCTTTCTCTTTGATTTGAAAACGAAGAAAAACGGTGTTAGGGATTTTCAAACCGTCAAACACAAACCTTCACATTTCGTCTAGATCTAAGCTTCGTTTCGCGAAGAGATAGAAGGGAAAGTTGTTCACCTTCACTCTACAGTACTAGTGAACTAACTTTGGAAGCGACGTCGAAAGCATAGATTTTACCTTATTTACTCGCGATACCGTAATCGCACGTTAAAACTAACGTTAAGGTAAGGGCTCCTTCCAAACTTTTAGTTTGCATTTAGGGACTTATATGTGGTTGTATGAAAAAGAATTTTGTTAGGGTTGAAGTGTTGATTTGGGGGAAAATGAATCTAAGGCTTTATGGGTAAAATCTTATAGTTAGGTTTTGGTGATATTGATGAGTGTTTTGTGGAAAATGAATTTTACTCATTTATGTATGATTTTGAAGAAATGAAATTTGATGTGTTTGAGTGGTGGGTTGTGATGATTTCTGTTCGTCGTATTTGACGTGTTCAAAATTAATACTTATGAAATTCGAGATGTGTTTGATTTGATTTTGTGGAAAAATGAATTGATGTGATTTGGTGTGAATTGTGGATTGAATTTGAGAATGTGTTTGAGTATGTTCTGTGTGGAGTTTGAAAACCATTAGAGTTAAACGAGTATTAAAAATAGGGAATCTTTTAATATCTCGATTTACTTAATGTTTGTCGTGAAAATCATTAGAGTCAAACGAGTATTAAAAATAGGGAATCTTTTAATATCTCTGTTTACTTAATGTTTGCAGTGAAAATCGTTAGAGTAAAGGAGTATTAAGAATGAGGAATCTCTTAATATCTTTGTTTACATAATGATTGTCGTGAAAAATTGTTAGAGTTAAACGAGTATTAAGAATGAGGAATCTCTTGATATCTACGCTTACTTAATGATTGTCGTGAGAATTGTTAGAGTTAAATGAGTATTAAAAATGAGGAATCTTTTAATATCTGCATTTACTTAACGATTGTCGTGGATAGATTCAGAGTATGCTCATGCATTTCATTTTTGGTAAATCATGCTGACCCGTGATAGGTGACACCTCGGTAAATAGTACTTTGGCCTGTGATAGGTGGTACATTTACGATTTACGTTTTTGGTAAATCGTGCTGACCCGTGATAGGTGGCACATCGGTAAATAGTACTTTGGCCTGTGATAGGCGGTACATTTACGATTTACAGTTTTTCTTTCAGTAAATCGTGCTGACGCGTGATAGGTGGCACCTCGGTAAACAGTACTGGTCTGTGATAGGCGGTATGTTTACGATTTACGCTTTTTAGTAAATCGTGCTGACCCGTGATAGGCGGCACATTGGTAATTTAGTTCTTTGGCCTGTGATAGGCGGTACGATTATGATATACGACCCTTCGAGGAGGGTTTTGGTTTGGAATTCCGAGTCCATGTATTTTGGCATATACGCATTGCATTAGGGTGCTTAACACACGAGTAATGTTTGATTCAAGATTATGATTGAGTGTTTGAACTTGAGATGTTGTGGTAATTGCGTTGTAATTGCTAAGTGTTATGTTTTGAAATTGTGTGTAAGTGTGATTGATTGCAAAAATATTTCGAAACTCAAGTTGTCATGGTAATTGTGTTTTAATTGTCAAGTGTGGATGTTTTGGAATTGTGTGATAGTATGTTTGATTGCAAAACTATTTCGAAGCTCATGATGTCGTAGTGATTGTGTTATAAGTGCTAAGTGTTATGTTTTGGAATTGTGTGTAATGGGGATCGATTCAGTTATGCAGTTGTAGAAATACTTTATAAAAATCGATTTCCCAATCGATTCTGTTAAAAGATATTGAACACAATCGATTTGGCAAGTTACAGGGGCTCAACTATTTAAGAAATCGATTTGCCAATCAATTTGGCAAGTTACAGGGGCAATACTATTTAAGAAATCGATTTGACAATCAATTTGACAAGTTACAGGGGCTTAGCTATTTAAGAAATCAATTTGCCAATCGATTTGGCAAGTTACAGGGGCTCAGCTATTTAAGAAATCGATTTGCCAGTCGATTTGGCAAGTTACAGGGGCTCAGCTACTTAAGAAAATCGATTTCTCAATTGATTTCCCAATCGATTGATTTAAACTCAGAATACAGTTTTCACTAAAAACCTTTAAGAAATCGATTTCCCAATCGATTTGCTTAGTATAAACTTTTATTCTGAGTCAGACAACCGATTGTTCAGTTGATTCATCCATTGGTTGGTCAGTTGATTTATTACTTGATTGTTTAAAAACCTTATTTGATTTCATTTTACTTGGCAAGTACTATATGAACTTTTAGCATATGGAAAACCCTTTTAAGGTGCATGCTAAGTTGAAAGATTATTTTGTGCATTTAAAAACTTAAATGTTATGTGTTAATTGTTAAATTCGGTTGGTGACCCTTTACAACTATTGTGGAAATCTAGGCTTTGCCCTCAGATGAGAGCCAGGATAATCCTACCGGTTCGTACCCTGTGGATGGGGATGTAGATGGAAACACTTGACTGAAGCTATGTTAGGAGGATCTTGCGGGGCGCGTGAAGATCACTCAGGGTGTATAGTTTTTTGTAGAATGATCAGATTATGTTGACGTATAGAGACTAGATGTCTTTCTTTTGGATTGTGGTTATTTTAAATTGGAAGTCTGTACCTATACTAATATTGTCAGCAAGACATCGTATTTTCGATGGGTTCCATGTACTACTTTTTGATGTGGAAATAATTTGGATTCATATTTCAAAAACTATTCCGCTGCTTGTAAATTATTTTGACTTAAATGTCGTTGTGTTATGACTTAAACATTTATCCAAAGGTATTTCCCTTATTCATTTCTTGGTTTCATGAATTTGTTTCACAAAAAAAAAAAAATACACTCTCGCTTTGAAAATCGGGGTGTTACAAGGGGGAGACTATTTTCGTGATTCAACTAAAATAGGAGGACAAAAACTGCGATTAAGCCTTTAAAATATGAAAGATAGATATATTTATAATAGTAAACATGATCATGTTCAAATCAAAATGTTGCTTCTTGTGAAAGAGGATAAAAAACAAAGAAACATCTTACTTGTGTTTATGGAACATTGAATTATTAAAGGGTATTAATTTTAATAATATTAAGGGGGAGATTTTGAAAACATTCTTTTTCTTAAAACTGAAGTCAACTCATATTTTTTCTAAAAATGAGAATATATATTCATTGAATGGTTTTCCACTATGTTAAAATGCTTACATATGCTTGTATATAGTTATGTCATAATGATTTTGTTATCATTATACATATCTTGATTGCAATATTATGATTTTTGATCATCATACATGCTATGTTCCTTGATGTTGAATGCAAACTTGCAAGTTCACTTCAATTTCTATTCCCCAACCTTTTTGATAGATGCCAAAAAGGAGAGAGAAATATACGATGGATATAAGATTGAAGTAATTAATGAAGAATGTTAAGAATTAACCTCTTACATATGTTTAAGGGGAGTTTAATTAGAATGATACGAATTAAACTCTTGCATGTGTTTAGGGGAGTTTAATACCATATCTATGAACATTCTTGCATTTTATTTATATCCATCCATAAAAATTATGATTTATTCAAAATGTTTGTCATCATCAAAAAGAGGGAGATTGTTGAGGTAAAAACCTTTTGGCTTAATTGAAATTTTGGTCCTCCTATTTTAGCTGAATCGTAAAATTAGTCCCCCCATTTTGTTTCTCCCCAGTTTTGGTCCCCAAGCACAATTTTGGTCCAAAACTTCATGAAATTTCATTTTTTTTTCATTTATTTAAGTCACATCATGCCTCAAGATCTCATTTGGAACAATTGTACCTGAAATATATGATCATAAATGGTTTAATACGACTTTAAAAAAAAAATGAAATTTCATCAAATTTTGAACCAAAATTCTGTTTGACGGACCAAAACTGGGGCAAAACAAAATAGGGGGACTACTTTCGCGATTCAGCTAAAACAAGGGGACCAATACTGCAATTAAGCCACACCTTTTTTATATATGTTTTAATGACAACAAACCTTATGAAATAAATGATCAATTTTTTGAATGGTGATCTACTAATGATTGCATTTGAGTTTTATTTAAAAACATGAATTGCATAAATGAACAAGAAATAAGCTATCCACTTCATCAAAGTGCATAAAAATTGATGGCAAGATCATATTAACAAGAAACAAGTACATTAAGAGAAACGAATAACATTCTTGATAGAATTCTAGAAAAACGAAGATTGTTCTGGTTTATTAAAAAACAGAAATTTGATAAACGAAGAATGTTCTGGTTAGTAAATAGAAAAACGAAGAACATTATGATTTTCACAATATTAAACCAAGAAAGTTATGGTTTACAAAGAACAAAATCTACTGTAATTTAAGATCGATCTTGGCTACGAAAGTACATCTATCTATACGACAAATCACCAATATTCATTACAAAGGAATTTAATAATCTACACAAAATCGTTTTGGACAAATTCGTTCAAAGAGGATTAACAAAGGCAAAACAAAATATCAAGAACAAAAAATAAGATCAATCTCCAAATTTATGATAAAAGTACAACAATGACATAAATATCAACATTGCATCTCTGCAAAAAGTAACACGCGTACATAACAGAAAAACATGACACACAACAACTGTAAAAAAGTCCAACGCTCATATAAAACAGAAACGAAAAATATTCTAGTTTTACAAAAGAACATTATGGTTATTATCTTTTAAAGACATAATTAAAACAAATCATTTTCCATCGTCCAAACAACAATTTAAAGAGTATCAAGACAACTCAAATTAATGGTGAAACCCAAAACTCGAGTTGAATGCCTAAAGGAGAAAAACAGCCTCATGATTGATCTCCAAATTGATGAGTTGTGAGCAAGTACACAAGTACATTGTACTTATAGTATTATGCAAAAAGTTATGCATAATTGTGACATGGAAAAAGTATTAAACTAACAATTGATAGCTCACTCACTTACTCATTCACGTTTTCCATCAAACCCAAAAGCAAGCACGCTCTTCGATTGTTAAGAACGTTATGGACATAAATATAAAGTCTTCTTTAATTGCTTTAAAATTTATCTAACACTTGAGAAGTGTGCCTAACAACTATATTCGGTATAAACTGAATATTCAATGTCTTTTATCATCTATAAATTGAAGATCAATTGGAAGATGAAGACAAAAGTTTAATTTACAAATCAACCAACACTTGTTCAAGTAATAACAAGTCAAAAACTCTTCAAGCAAACTCTAAGTCTTTTCACTATATCTTTGGATCATCATTTACAAAGTTTGTATTTATTTATCTCAAACAAGTGTTGATAAGTTTCAAGATTCCAAACACTTTTATCATACACATCATTTGTAAAAATCCTTTCAAGGCTGAAAGGTTATTGTAAAAATCTTTTCTAGGTTGAAAGGTGAAGATTGTAATTGAATATTTGTGATCAAGAGAAATTGTGTGAAGGAGAACATTCTTAGTTCTGAAGCACATAATAAAAATCTCACAATTGTGAGGACTTGACTAGCTCGAGTTGGGTGAAACAATATACTATTTGCGTGTGATCTTTCTATCACTTATCCATTTATTTATCACTACTCACTTAATATTGATTACATTGTGAAATTTTTATTGTTATATTACTAACGGATAACGTTCTTCTTTTATTGTTTATCAAACCAAAGATCATTCTTGAGTTAAATTCTTTTTATTACATAAATTAATTTTAGAAAGGACATCACAGTTTCAAACCCCCCTCTTTCCTGTGATTGAAATTGCTACTTCACTAACCTCACACATGTTTTTCCTTTATCTTTAGTATCATCTGCACCCCAAAGAACCACCCAAAGAAGATAAAGATCAAATTTAGAAATTTGATATTCAATCCATCTAAGTAGAGGCAGAAGTAATCGTAAGTAAGAGGAGTTCTTCCTTGACAAAAAATGTGAGTTCTTTTTCTAGTATAATTGATTTTTCATGTTGCATATGAATTATTGGGTTGATTTCAACATCTTTTTATGTTGAAGATTTCATTTTTGGAGTCTTGAAATAATTGGGGTTATGAAATTGAGAATGAGGGAAATTGTATTGCATTAAAGTATTCTTGTCACTTCTCTCTTTCTGAAATTTTTCTCTAATTGAGATGCTCCTTTTTCTGAAACTTTCTTTTGACTGGGACTTCCCTTTGACGGAAACTTTCCTCTAATTAGGAACTAGCTTTTTTGTACTATTTTTAAAGTAATTATATCAAAGGTAGTCCATTAAATTGAAATTAGCTTACAATAGATTCATTAACAATATATACATAAGCATTTTTCATTATATGCAAAGCTCCTTACAATAGATTCTCACAAGGATTTGTGGGTCCCACTAGCAATAGCTGCAGTGTGTTCCCCAAACAATAAAAAATAAACAATAAAAAATAGTTATCATAAAAAAACCACCTATTGTTGATTTATTTGCAGATTTAACAGGTATGCACAAATGTAGATTTATATGTGGGTACCAATTTCATGCAAACTTTCCTGCAGAATTACGTACTTATTACAGGAGATATACTTCCAAAAATGACTACATAAATGGTTGTAGGAAAAAAAGTCTTAAGTTGCAATTTCTTAACCAATATTTTGCTACAGATATACATTCAATTTTTTGGACAAATTACTTGCAGTTAAATTACCTGCAGATTTTGATATGTTTAGAAAATAATTATCCGTGAAGGTTTTATGCTGAAATGATAAGTAAATTAAAAACTTATTATAATAGTGATTTACCTGTACGGTTTCGCTTCAAGGAGTTTGTATACGAGCGTTTAATCATTTTTAAAAGCCGAAACCTTACGTTTTTGGAGGGAGGAAGAATAGGAGCACATGCCAGAGACATAATGTATGATTTATTCTAAGACTGAATTTTGATATGATTTTATGATTTTTCCACATTGAAGAGCAAACAATTTTTGTATGTGCTGCTTAGGATTAAGAACATAGCCATTAGCCAAATTAGCATTTTGAATACAAAGCTCCATGTTAGATTGTGAAATTGCACGTCCTAATTAAATAGTAATAATTTAACGGAAAGATCGGGGACGCCAACTAACCTATCCAATCTCAAGATTCACAGAGAACCCTAATTATACTGGTATATTAAATTTGTATACTAACTACTTCAAAATTTTATATTTGTAAGTTATGTCAAAAAATAAATAATAAAAACTATTTTCTCTCTATTTTTCTATAAACATAGACTAAACTAAGTAGAGATTAATTTGAGGAACTTGATATCTATTATGATTTAATTTGATGTTAAGATATTAAGAAATAATTACTGATTTTATGATTTACCGTGTTATTTGAAAATTTATTAGGAATTAATTAGTGATTTTGTGATTTACAGTTTTACTAATAGTTCATTTGTTGGTAATTTATTAGATCACAATTTTTATTATATCTCAATTTTTTAATTCATACTTTCAAAGAGATTAAAACGGCTCTGCAAAAAAATTATCAACAGAAGGAATTAGCTATGATATACATAGACTTTACCTTCTTGAATTAGACAATACATTTAGATTATATCTCTTTTGAAAATAGGTACGGAATGCAACGAAATCGATTCTCTAACATTTTTTTTATTGTTAAAAACTTATTTTATGTGTTGAATTCCTTTACTGAAAAAAAAAATTCATTTATTTGTATTTTATTTATAAGTTTGGGACCGATTTGATACGCATGATAGAAAGAAATACGATATGAAAATTAGATAATGATAAAATAGTATATAGTAGGATAGTGACATGATAAACATTATATATTTGATACACACATAATAATTAATATGATAACATTTTATTTTGTCATGTATTTGATAAATATCTCATCATGATATGATATGATATATATTATATTTAAATAATAAAATTATCATTGTGAATAATCATATATATATTTTTTTAAATTAACTTATTATATTTTAAATATTATAAATTAACAAAAAAAATTAAATAAGTAATGAAATGATTTTGTATTAAAACTATCCGTTGCCACTACTAAATAAATAATTTAAATTTTAAAAACAAAATCATGAATAACCAAATATTTATATTTTATTTATTAGAATTTAAATAAAGATATAATATATATTATATGTAAATGACAAGAATACCTTGTAAAAAAATGATATTGTTTAAAAGTTTTAATTATTTCTCATCAGTTTTAGCTCCCAAACAAAATTTTAGTCAAAAACATAATAAAATGTCATTTTTTAAGTCACACTACATCATTTATAATCATAGATTTCATATACAATTGTTGCACTACGAGATCTTGATGCATGGTGTGACTTAAATAAGCGCAAAAAAATGACACTTCATCAAATTTTAGACCAAAATTCTATTTGGATACCAAAACTAGAGAGAAATCAAATAGCAAACTATTTTTGTGATTCAACTAAAATAGGGGAATCAAAATTACAAATAAGCTTATTTAATATTGAGCCTAACCCAAATCAATCAATTTAAACATAATTATGTTCGTAATAAATTTAATATTTTGAACTCGCATCCATAGACGTAACATATGTATACTAAATTTATTATTGATGTATTGTTAAATTTTTTTAATATATTTATTATTAATATATTGTAATATAATTTTATGATTTTTGAAATTTTCCAATATTTAAATTTAATTATATATTTTTTATGATTAGTAAACCCATCCCATTCAGAATGCTTTGGTTCAGCTTTAACTTATCACAACAATAAAGTTCATCTTGATATCGAATCATATTACGAAATCAGAAAATTTGAGTGTCCTCAAAATAATGATCATGTCTATATTACGACACAAATACTTTATCAATTATATCTATATATACAAGCCACACCTACAAATTTAATTTTGTTTTTATGAACGTACTAATTAATATATTTGTTAGGGGAGGGAAAAGATTTTGCAGCAGTTATTAAATTCTAAATCTCTTGCATTTAACTCTTTCGTGTTGTTAACCAAACTACTCAATATAACATGTTTGTTGATACCACGTACGCATTGCCTTCAACCACAAACAAACCAGCCTTGTGAATTTCACGTTAATTTGTGTGTAACCTCAACAATCCATAATAACATGTAACATGTAAAGGGGAAACCTTTGATACTTCCCCACATGGCACTTCTCAAATACATGGGGCCCACATCACATTTTATCGATCCTTAATTTCCAACCATATTCATATAAGAGTATTGTTTGCCATACATTTTTAGAACAAAAATCTTTGATATTTAAAGTCTCGACAGTGTGCATTAATTCAAAGGGTCCATGCAAGTTGGATAATATCATTTATTTTGCTTTGATTTCCTAATCCCACGACAAAATTGGTTTTTTTGTGAGGATATTTGATAATCCACGTGAAATTATTGGGGGTGGGTTAGGTTGATAATCACGTTTGGCGAAAGAAACGTGATTTGGAATACGACGTTATATTAATATCTTTGATAATTTTAGAACAAAATTATGACAAATACATTTTAATTAAATTTTATTATTATGCAAAATTTACATAGAGATTTCAAACATATTTAACCATAGTCAAAAATAACTTTTTTTTTATCGTATATGCACTACGCTAAAAATGACATTTTATAGCGCGTCTTTTATAGCGCTTATTAAATACAAGTGCTGTTGTATGATATTTTAAAAATAACGGAGGATACAACAACGCTTTTTTGACAAGCGCTGTAAAAGGCTCTTTGGAAAGAACTTATTAGAGCGCTTTTTGGAAAAACGCTGTAAAAGGCTTTTAAAAAAAAATAAGAAGGTCTTTTACAACGCTTTTTTGACAAGCGTTGTAAAAAAAGCGCTGTAAAACACTTGCACTTTCACATAATTAAAGGACCTATTAGAGCGCTTTTTGGAAAAGCGTTGTAAAAAAAGCGCTGTAAAAGGTAAATCGCTTCAGTTTCCTCTTTATTACATAAACTTCACTACGTTTCAGTGTCCTTCTCCTCTTCATTATCCTTCTCATTGCGAACCCTATTGTCCCTACGAATAATATTGTTAGCCATCTCCATTGCAAATCATCTCCATATTTGTTACTATCCCTACGAACCTTATTACGTACTCTTCTCATTGCGAACCCTACTCTGTCTTACGAACCGTTCGTATTTTTGCGCATTCTCGCCGTTCCTTCTTAAACGAAACCGTAACTCTATGAACCCTACACATTTGTTCGCATTCTTCAGGTATTATATTCATTTATTCATTTATTGCTTACATATATATATATATATATAATGTATTTGTTAATGCTAATAATCACATTTATTTGATAGTGCTTTACAAGTTTTCCGAGCTCAAATGGGTGCTACAGTGTCGAAGCAAAAATCAAATAAATCACATGGATTCTAATAAAGGTTTGAAATATATGCCTTTAAAATTTTATTAACAATCAATGCACAAACACTACGCCAAAAATAGCCTTTTACAGCGCTTTTTTTAAGCATTCTACAGCGTTTTTTCAAAAAAAAAAAAGCGCTGTGGATTCGAGCGCTGTAAAAGATACAACAGCGCTTTTAAAAAGCACTATAAAAGGCACCTTTTATAACGCGCGCTTATTATGCACCTTTTACAGCGCTTGTTACAAAAGAGCGCTGTAAAAGTCATACACATAATTCATATAATTGGGTACCTTTTACAGCGCTTTTTTTTAAAAAGCGCTGTAAAAGGTATACCCATATTTCATATATTTGGGGTACCTTTTACAGCGCTTGTTTTAACAAGCGCTGTAAAAGGCATACCCCCATAATTCATATTTTGGTATGCCTTTTACAGCGCTTTTTATAACAAGTGCTGTAAAAGGCATACCCATAATTCATATTTTGGTATGCCTTTTACAACGCTTTTTATAACAAGCACTGTAATAGGTGTAAATTTTATATATATATATATATATATATATTTTAAAAGCGCATTTTAGCCTTTTATGGCATTTTTTTTATAAAGCGCTGTCTTTTATCTTTTTATCCAAAATTAGTTTGAACCAGTACGTTCACACAACACAACACAACCATAATCAGTAATGTACAACATATTCATATGCAAGTATATTACCCTGTAACACAACCAGAACCAGAACCAGAACCAGAATCTGTTAAAACACAACATGATACATATACCCTATAACACAATAATTTACAACATAAGTAACTAAATATACATTGAACCTAATTTACAACATATTCATATGCATGTTTATATACTGTCCTATGATCATATACATATAATAACTATGCACCATATAATATTCAGATCCCTTGCACAGCAGCATGCTATTTCCCAGAAAATCAAATAATTTTCATTTCAATCACATACTCACACCATTCCTCCTTTAATTCCATCAGATCTTGCTCAGAATATAATGGACTGGAATTTTCAAAGTACTGCAATATAAAAATTGAACATATTATATTAAGTTAGTACCAAATATATAGATAATTTATATATGAAAATCATATAATCAAAATACCATACAGTTTTTGGGATAATAGTTTTATTCTTGTCAACAATCTCCTTCATGAATCTCAATACATAGTACCCACAATCGATGTTGTTTGTTTGACGAGGGCACTTTATTGGGATCCATGTAATTTTATTAGACTTTTGCTTCGACACTATCGCACCTCTTTGAGATCGATAAACTTTTAAGGCACTATATAAATGAATAAATGTGATTATTTTAGCATGAACAAACACTTATTTATATATATGTGTAACAAAAATAAATGAATATTACTTACGTGTCGAACATAGTCTTTATTTCAGAGTGTTTATTGTAATCGCCATGCACGGGATCCAAATAGTATATAACTTCAGAGACCGCATTGATTGCAAGTAGCACCCAATGTGCCCTATAACAACAAAAAATTTGTTAAGCAATTTTGTTTATACACAACTAATAAATTAAATTCTCATCAATTAAAAAGATAAAATTACGTACCCTAAATTATATTGTGCGAAGAACAATTTTTCCTTTTCTTTATTTCCTAAAAACATATTCATAATATATTTATTTACATTTTCTTGATCATGTTTCCACATGGACAGCTTATGCGGAGACAAGAATGAGTATTTATTTGACAATTTCCGCATGCACACGAACTTCTCATGCAAAAACCTTCAATTAAAATTTTAAAGAAGATTAATTACCAATACATTTAATTAATTACCAATAAATGCAATTAAAAGTATTTTTTACCTTATGTACAAGCACATCATAGTAGCACTGAGCTCCTTATGTTCGAGAAGTTTGTATACGTGCTCCTTGTCGAACAATTCCTCATACTCATCTCCGAATATATCTTTATTCATGTGTATCATGCGTGAATCGTCGCTGCTGCATAACTTGTTTTTTACTTGCTTGTCAAGATACGCCCCGTATTTACCAAGGCGTGGCTGACTTATTGTAGGAGCAGCAGCAGCAGCAGCGACTGATTTCCCACGATCTAGTTTTTTTCTTGCTGCAAGTTTGGCAGCTTTATTGGCAGTTTTATTGGTCTCCGGCCTTTGTAATTTGGCAGCTCTACTAATCTCCAATTTTTGAGGTTTGCTGCCTTTTTTGGATGTGTGGGAGGTTTATTTACTTGGACCTACAAAAATGAGGTTAAATGTTAGTTTATTGAATCTGAAAAAATTGACAATTATGCAATAAATGTGACAAACCTTTTCGGGAGACGTAACTGATTCGTTTCTGGGAGGGCTTTTAACGAGGGCAACAAGGTTCGTGGGCCATGCCACGTAACTACCAACAGCTTCGCCCAAAGTCTGCATATCAATGTCGTTGTCCGGTATCGGCAACGGTGCAGTTGGTTCGAAGGCAACAGTAGGCGATACTTTGACATGGCCCGCATGAATCGGAGTATTGTGCAATACTTCTCCCAAAGTATTGTACAATTTACCTTTTCCCACCTTCCGATGAGTGGGCGAGGACAAGTATAGGAAACATGTAGTGACACCCTAAATCAATAGTTAAAACATAAGTACAGTTAATATATAATATTGTTTAATGCATAAGTAATTACATAAGCAAGTAAGTAATTAATTACCTCAGGAATAATTTTCAAACCGACGTTGCAACTCCCGCTTTCACTCTCCATTTGTATTTCACCTTGGAGCTGATCCGGAAGTTGCTTGTCTTTATTCTTATTCACCAAGAGTGCCACTTGCTCAGATAGGATTCTGAGCTTCTCTAATACTTCCTCGTTGGAAGGTTTTTGGCGCTTCTCTTGAGGAAAAAAGCTTCTCGGAGTTACGCCAAATCCCTTCCCCCTAACACGACCGGAATATTCAGGAACATTAAAAACTTTGCCCAGAATATCCCTGCAAGTAGCCTTGTTGCCCTCTTCATGTTCAGAACTTTGTTCGATCGTCTCCTAAAATACATGTAACATTAAGTTCATTAGCATTTTTAAAATACAATATTAAAAAGTATTCAAGTGATAAATACAATATTAAAGTCATAATATACTTACACAAAGTTCTATTACTTTTTGAACATTTTCGTTATCAACCACTCCATCTTTATTTACCCGAGCTTCCTTCCACAAGATATGACGATCCAATGGTTGATCGGATTGGGTCTCTTGTCGCTATTCGTTAAAACAAAATATTAATTAGAAACTATAGGTTATAATACAAATTCCCTCAACCATTGATGTTACATTGACTTACAAGGGTTTGGTCTAGCCGTGCATATCCCATACGTGATCTTCTGTATGGGTGCGTCAGGTTGCTTGCCCTCTCGCGATTTGCCTTACTAATATTCTATATAAAAAAATAGCAATTATGTAAAAATTTAAAATACGCTACAAATATGAATAATAAAACACACAAATGCAAACAAATTAATCACTTACGACAAATGCGGGGTCAGTACGTTTGGAAACAAATGCTTTCCATTCATCATTTGATATATAATGTTGATATATTTTTGGAGGTTCAGCACTTGTGTTTCCTTCTCTATCTTTTAGATAGAAATTTGAGAGATGGGATCTAAATCCCCGATGGATTTTTCCCGCAACTCTCAAAACGTAATTCTTTCGTCCTTCATCAAGGACAAAAGTTGTCTGCAATGAAAAAAATTATAAGTAAAGTATTTCAATGAAAATATTTATAAATGACAAAAGATTGGATCAAAAAATTTACTTGAATATCATTCCATATGATATCTTTGGCATCCTTCAACGCCTTATCTCTCCAATCGTCAATGGTAATAGGAATATTTTGTCGAACAACAGCCCCAATGTAACTTACAAACATTGCGCTGTTAGGCTCAATTGGCTGACCACTTTCATTCCAGCCAACCTAATAAACTCATATAGTAAGTACATGCTATTAAAAAAAGCTAAAAAAATACACAGCAAACAGAGTATAGTATAGTATAACCTCAAACTTCGTGCCATTGCTCCTTGCTTTAATCACCTTTTGCATTATAGTTGCACCACATTTGACTTCATTTTCATAAGCCTTAGAGGTGCCAACTTCTTCATTTTGACATTCTATTTCTTTGTTTGTATCCATTTAACTACAACAAGTTCAACATGCAGTTTAATATAACATCAACAAGCTCAACATGCATCATGCATTATTCTAAACAACCTCAACATGTATCAATATATATATTTTAAACAAGCTCAACATGCATTTTAATCATTACAAAAAATAAATAACATCAATACCTGAATAATGGTTGGAAGAAAGATGAAATGCGAAGAAAAGAGCGAACACAGAAATTTCACAGCAATAAGGTTCACAGAAAAACGTTTTGAAGAAATACGTAATGAGGGTTACGTATTTCAATGAAAATATAAGGTTCGAAATGATCTTGGATGGAAATAAGGTTTGAAATGAAGGAGATGATCGTGGAAAAACAGTTTGTAATGGACGGGATTATAGGGTTTGCAAAAGAAGAGAAGAACGATGAAGGTTTCAATGATAGTGTAGTTTACGTAATGAAGAGGAAACTGAAGAGGTTACTGTTATATATATAACCCTTTTACAACGCTTTTTTATAACCCTTTTACAGCGCTTTTCCAAAGAGCGCTCTAAAAGGCCTAATCCTTTTACAGCGCTTGTTAAAAAAGCGCTCTAAAAAGCGTCCTTACAACGCTTGTTTTTTTAAAGCCTTTTACATCGCTTTTCAAAAGAGCGCTGTAAAAGACATCCTTATTAAAATTTTTAAAAGGCTCTTTTACAGCGCTTTTATCAACAAGCGCTGTAAAAGACCTCATTGTTTTTTTTTAAAAGCCTTTTACAACGCTTCCTCAAAGAAGCGCTGTAAAAGACATCCTTATTTAAATTTTTAAAAGGCTCTTTTACAGCGCTTTTATCAACAAGCGCTGTAAAAGGCCTTATTATGTTATTTTTTTGTTTTGCTATGTTATTTTTTAAACAAGCTCTGCAAAACCCACCAAAATCTCTTCCTCTTCACCAAACTCCACCTCAAAGTCCTTTTATGCATCTTCTTCGCAAACATCAAAGCTTACTCTTTCAATCTCCACCTCAACACCCTTTTTATCTCTTTACATTCCCTTTCATTCTTAAATCGTAACTTGATCTTCAGGTTCATTGCCATTTTGCGAAAAATGGGTTTGTTAACAATGGGTCTGATGTTTTTGTTAACAATGTGTCTGATGTTTTTGTTAACAATGGGTCTGATGTTTTTGTTAACAATGTATTTTTGGGGATTCCCATGATGCGTACAAGGTGTTTGAAGAAAATCCTGTTAGAGAAAGTCATGTTAGCTATCTGATGAATATTATTTTTAAAGCCTTTTACAGCGCTTGTTCACATAAGCGATGTAAAAGGTCTATTTATTTTATTTTACTTAGTGCTTTTTAAAGCCTTGTCACACTTGGAGGGCCTCGGTTCGAATCTGAATTAAGTGAACTTCGTAAATG
This sequence comes from Cicer bijugum, assembly GCA_037974875.1. NCBI lineage: Eukaryota > Viridiplantae > Streptophyta > Magnoliopsida > Fabales > Fabaceae > Cicer > Cicer bijugum. The sequence continues at coordinate 890,963 of JBBPBT010000474.1, read as the reverse complement.
TAATCGTTTGTAAATTACAAGAGCCTTTTACAGCGCTTGTTCACATAAGCGCTGTAAAAGGTCTCTTTATTTTATTTTACTTAGAGCCTTTTAAAGCCTTGTCACACTTGGAGGGCCTCAGTTCGAATCTGAATTAAGTGAACTTCGTAAATGTAAGCGTTTGTAAATTACAAGAGCCTTTTACAACGCTTGTTCACATAAGCGCTGTAAAAGGTCTCTTTATTTTATTTTTAAAAGGGCCTTTTACAGCGCTTTGTAAGGAGAGCGCTGTATTAGTCAACTATGTGATAGTGGATTTGAAGTTATTTTTAAACCTACTTTATGTGAGGTTAAACATTCATCCTCATAAGAGTTTTCTTCTCTAGTATTAGGAAAGATAATTTATATGAGTTATATCTGGATGATTTACCTATTGAATCATATTTCGTATCCATTGAAAAAGATAAATGGATATGGCACAAACGAGCTGGTCATACAAGCTTGAACATTATTTCTAAATTGTCAAAATTAGAATTAGTTAAAGGTCTTCCAAAAATTAATTTTGAGAAAGACAAAGTATGTGAAGCCTGTGCCAAAGGAAAATATGTTAAAAGTAGTTTTCACTCTAAAAATATTGTTTCAACAAATCATCCTCTTGAGCTTCTTCATATTGACCTCTTTGGTCCCATCAAAACTCCAAGTCTTAGTGAAAAAAGATATGGATTTGTAATTATTGAAGATTTGACACGTTTTACATGGATTTTATTTTTAAAAGATAAGTATGATGCTTTTGAGGCGTTTCACCATTTTTGTAAAAAGATCCAAAATGAAAAAGGATCAAAAATTGTCTTTATGAGAAGTGACCATGGAGGTCAATTCGAAAATGAATCCTTTAAAAATCTTTTTGATGAAAATGGAATTTCTCATAATTTTCCCGTCCAAGAAATGGCTAGAACTATTCCAAATGAAGCCAACATTAAAAAATACTTTTGGGCCGAAGCTATCAACAATTTCCCTCTGCAATGTCGGTAATTTCTGAGGGTCGATCACTTTACTACAAATTTCCCTGAAGAAGAAACATAATCTAGTCAAGGCTAGTCGAACTTTTTCAGGTAAAATGGAACGTATACCTATTGGTAGCTAATGCTCCATTAGAATATGACAATCATGGGTCTTCAAACCTTTTAACTTGAGGTCTTTCATACAAACCAAACTTTTAATGTCCGAAGAGTATCCTTCTGGAACTTTAACTTCGTGTAGAAATTTACATAAAACAATTTTTTCCTTTCTAGATAGAGTATGAGCGGCTGGAGGTAGATATGTGCGATTTCCTTTCTTTACTGGAGCCAATTCATTTCTTATTCCCATATCGACCAAGTTCAATCTTGCGTTGATGCCATCTTTAGACTTTTCTGGAACATTGAGTAACGTACCAATAACACTATCAAATACATTTTTTTCAATATGCATCACATCGAGGAAATGTGTTATATACAATGACTTCCAATATGGCAATTCAAAGAAAATTGACCTTTTCTTCCACCCAGTTTTGACCAACTCTCCCGCAAAAGGTTTGCCAAATTTATTGGTCAAACCTTGTACTTTTTCAAGTATTTGATATCCAGTCGGTGCTGAAGGAGCTTTACCTTCCTCTGATTTTCCATTAAATGCATTTCTCCACCAACGATACTGATGACTATAAGGTAAAAATCTACGATGTCCAAGAAACACATTCTTCTTACAATGTTTCAATCGCATCCAATTTGTACTCTCTTCACATATAGGACATGCACACTGACCTTTAATGCTATATCCTGATAAATTACCATATGCTGGAAAATCATTAATTGTGCCGAACAACATAGCCCTCAAATTGAAACATTCTTTCTTATACCCATCATAAACTTCCACACCTGTCTCCCACATACGTTTTAATTCTTCGATTAGAGGAGTCAAGTATACGTCGATATCATTCCCCAGTTGTTTGGGTCCAGAAATTAACAGAGACAACATCATAAACTTACGCTTCATACATAACCATGGAGGTAGGTTATATATTACCAAAATCACAGGCCACGTGTTGTGTGAGATGCTTTGAAGACCATGTGGATTCATTCCATCAGTAGAAAGTGCAAGTCTTAGATTTCTTGACTCCATCCCGAATTCAGGATAGTCATGATCAATTTTTGCCCATTGTGGGGAATCTACAGGGTGTCGAAACATTCCATCTCTAATTCTTTCATCTGCATGCCATGTCAAGTGTTTTGAATCTTCTTCACTGCGATACATGCGCCTAAATCTTGGTATTATAGGAAAATACCACACGATTTTTGCTGGAGTAGATTCTTTCTTCTTATATCGAGAGACATTGCATTTCGGACATGCCTTAAGTAGTTCATATTCATTTCGAAATAAAATGCAATCATTAGGACACACATGAATCCTTTCGTAACTCATGCCAATAGAACACAAAATCCGTTTAGCTTCGTAGGTTCGACTGGGAAGTTCATTATCATCTGGCAACATATCTTTTATGAGTGTTAATAATTCTGTAAAGCTTTTATCAGACCATCCATTACTCGCTTTTAAGTTGTACAACTTTAATATCGCCGACAATCTTGTGAATTTAGTACAACCGTTATATAATTCTTTCTCTGCATCACTCAACAAACTTTCAAACATTTTAGGACAATCTCGAAGATCTTATTCAACTGCTTTTGCGATCTCATCAACTCGGTCCGGCTCATATGTATCTGTATCGAAGTCAGTTGAAGCATATGTCGAACTATTCTCAAAATTAATGTTTCCTTTTTTTTTTTCTCACCATGTCTTATCCAACATGTGTAGCTTTGATCAATTCCATTACATACTAGATGTCCTTCTAATTCATCTTCTCTAACACGTTTTCCAAAACAACATTTTAAACAAGGACAAACTACTCTATTTGGATCTTTTGCATTCTTCACTGCAAACTCAACAAACTCCTTCACTCCAATTTCATACTCTTTTGACAATCGATTGGCTGACATCCATTTCCTATCCATATTATACCACCTATATAAATGCAGTTACAAAACTAATGAGCTTTCAATACTGAACTAATAAACTAATAAACTAATAAGCTTTCAATACAAAACATATCAACACGTTTCAAAACAGAACAGATCATGTGATATGAGTTTTTGACAATTTCAAAACATAACAGATCATGTGGTATATATAATATGAATTATTCAATTGTTCATGAGAAATAATGTTGTTTTGGATTAACAGATCTGTCTATAACAGATCATGTTGTTTCTCATGAACAATTGAAGAGATTTAAAACATAACAGATCATGTGTAGAAGAGATTTAAAACAATTGAAGAGATTTTTTGGCAAAAACAAATTAAAAAATACCTGAGACAATGTAGATGGCTGCACAGTACGTAGAGGATATTAGGGTTTTGAAAGATCTAGAGGGTATGATATGAGGGTTTCCAACGTATATAATTATTTGAAATATGCATTTTACAGCGCTTGTGAAAAAAGCGTTGTAATAGGTAGTTAAAATCAATGAAAGCGCATGTATTTTACAACGCTTGTAGAAAAAGCGCTGTAATAGGTAGTTCAAAAAATTGAAAGTGCATGCATTTTACAGCGCTTGTGAGAAAAGCGTTGTAACATAATACGCGAAAGCGCTTCATTTTACAGCGCTTTTTTGACAAGCGTTGTAAAAGCCTTATAGCGTTATGCGCAAACATTATAAGACATACAACAACGCTTGTCATACAAAGCGCTGTAAAAGGCTCCGTTATTTTTAAAATATATTTTCAACAGCACTTGTGTTTAGCAAGCGCTGTAAAAGGGGCGCTGTAAAAGGCAATTTTTGGCGTAGTGAAATATTTATTAACTTATATGTTTTATTTTATAGTGCTCTCGTCAAACTAACAACATGGATTGCGGATACTGTATATTGCGATTTATGAAGGAGATTATTGATATAATCCCAGAAAGAGATCTAATTGAAATAAAGGAATGCACCTATTACAGCGCTTTTTTAAAAAAGCGCTGTAAAACTAATACAACAAGCAACACATTTTTAGAAGAGATTTACAACGCTTTTTTTATTTTATTTTATTTTAAAGAGCGCTGTTATATCTTTTTACAGCGCTAGATACTACAACACTTAATTTTTTGAAAAAGCACTGTAAATGGCTTAAAAAAAGCGCTATAAAATACCATTTTTCGTGTAGTGATGTGCTTATTATATAAGCATTATTAGATATTACATGGAGAATTTTTATACCGTGTTTTAAATAAACGATGCAATTTTTCAATATTTATAACACTTATAATATAGCGCTATTAAATATTACATTTATATTTTTAATAGCGCTCTTTGTGTAAGTGTTACTAAAATTAATCGCGCTAGCTCCTCTTTCTCACTTAAATTTTGTAATTTTTAAATATTTATAGCGCTTATATTATAAGCTCTATTAAAAGTTACATTTATATTTTTCATAATGCTCTTTGTGTAAGTGCTATTAAAATTAACATGGGTTAGCTCTTCATTCTCTCTTCACGCTAACTGATACCTTATTCTATTGATTAAACCCTTGTTTTTTTTATCTTTTTCAAAACAAAGAAATCAACCGTCTCAATCAAAAATCCAATGAAGAAGTTGTTTCAGCCCAAACTCGATTGCCTCCACCGTTCGTTCACATTCAAACTCGACCGCCTCCATGTTCACATTCAAAGTCAATCACCTTTCTCAACCTAATTGCCCATGTCATCCTCTTCGCCTCCATCATCACTCGTCTGCGTTGCTTGACAATATCAATTTCAAATTTCTTTCCATTTATTTACTCCTATGTTTGTTCATGTTGCTGAACAATATCAAGTTTCTTTCACATGTCTTATGCCTTAATGTTGTTAATATTATTAGGTTCAAGTCAAAAAGTGGAGTTTCTCATTGACAACTTTTATTTAAAATTAAAGGTAGCACATTATTTTCTGTTGCCGTGTTCATCTACACTGTCATGGTATTTCTTTGTAACGATCTTTGTTGACATTGTCATGCAGATTCTTCTCATTCGATAGTTCTCTTTGACAAGGTATTTTAAAATCGACTCCTTTGAATGTCTTGTAATTATTTCAATCAACATTTTCATTGCCATCACATATTTAACTAAATACAATAGTATACAATGTAAGTAAGTGAAGGAGTGGGAGTGGGAGAGATGGATGTTTTGAGGCAAAGTTGATGGGAGTAGGAGTTGAATTTTGTTAACAAGGGAAAAGACGAATGAGGCTGATTGCAGAACTGCAGAGTATTAAGTTAGATAACATGTTGTCCTAATACTCACAGGAATAAAAAACACTATAATAGAAAAATTTATGTATGAATGATACTCTCTTGACTATGATTCTTTTGATTTGTCTTTTTTTGTTGTTGAAGTTTCACGACTATGATTCTATTTCAGTTGCCTCTACCGAACACAGCTCCGCTCCTTTCATTTGCCATTGATATGATTGACAAAATAAGTTTTCATCTGCCTCTACTACGATTGACAAAACAAGTTTTCATCTGCCTCTGATATGTTTGGCAAAACTAGTGATCATCTGCCTCTTATAATCACAACATCGCTTCAAGCATCTGATTGTCTAATTTTGACTTATATTGTATGCTCGAAAAGAAGTCAATGCTATGATAGAAGTCAATGCTTTGATGAAATTCAACATTATTATGAAAGTCAACGTTCTTAGAAGACAAAGCATTTGCACATCCTCTGATTAACATCATGAATCTGCTACTTATTTGAAGATCTTAAAACATGCTCTAACGATCGTATTGTCTACTTCTCAACCGTTTTAAATAGGATAACTAAATCAATTAAAATGACATTTTTAGAAAGTTTCTATGGCAAATCAATCTCAAAAGATACAACGTGAAACATCATGAATTATGTTGATTTATTGCAATCAAGTCAACAGTTAGAAACATATAAGCTATAGGCACATTTACACTTTTGCTCATCATCATCGTTCTTTTTCACTTTAGTATTGAGAAAAGGTTATGAAGGAAAAAATTTGTAAAAACTTTTTGCGAGAGTTAATTAGAAAAGCCCAAAACCTTTTGTTTGTAACCTAGCTCAATAGTGGGTGCCTTCCTCAAAATCTTGACTGTACTAAGCTAGAAGGTTGAGAATATTGCTAGTAGGTGTTCAAGTATAAGTTTAATTTCATGGTGAATTAGTGGATTAAATCCTTCTGATCAAATGGACTAGACGTCACTATCGTGTTGGTGGTGAACTAGGATAAATCGATCGAGTCTCTTTGCTTTATATTTGTTTACCTGTTCTGCTTTCTTTACTTGAGTATAGCCACAAAAAAAAAAAAAAAAGACAATTCAGACCCTCTTTCTTGTATTTTTAGTTGTACACTAGTCCCTCAACCTGGTGTTTGATCCTTCCAATATGTCAAAAAAGAAGATTTTGATTACCTGGAAGCTAAAGTTGAGGTGGTTATGGAAAAAAACAACTAAAAATCAAAAGAATATTCAAAATATCCTAAGTTTAATCTTAGACAGGCTGACCAGCCAAAATCCTTAGTTCACCTATATTTTTTATTTGTTTGTTTGTATTTTTGTGTGTTCAGTCTATTGTACTTCTTCCTACTCAACTTTTTTGTCTGATGCTACTTGGTTAGAGATCTTGACTTGTAGATTTTTATTAATTGTGTTAAGGTATGCAAATAATATGCATTGCATCTTATTCTTTATATGCCAATAAGTATCACATCGTTTAAAGCTTTATTTATGATACCAACAATTCTACATTTGCATATAACACAATAAATGTAATTTTATGCAATGATTTCATCTCTTTTTCTTATTTTCTTCTGAGTTTTATAAATAACATGATAGTTGATAGTTAAACTTGTTCTATAAAGACAAGAAAATAATATGTTTTGGTTTCATTTCAATATTAGTACATAAAATGTTTCTTACTAGATTAATAAGGATAAAATGTGACTTTTTTTAATTAATTAATATTTATTAAAATAGGATAGCTGAATTAATATATTTTAGTTAGTATATAGATGCTTTCTCGCTATATATTTATTAAATGTAACTCGATTGTCTTACTCAAGTTAATAACTTAATAGGCTAACTAAATATAAATAGATATCAAGGCTAAAGAAGAAGATCATCGAAAAATCAGAGAAGAATTCAAGTTTCAAAATTACAAATTCATCTTAGAGTTTAAAGAGAGAAACACATGTTCGAATGAAAAATATTTTCTAAGTGTTCTTATTAGAGTGTGATAGTCATTGTTATAATCAGCTTGTCAGAAGCAACTACACAAGTTTCAAACATTTGCATTCAAACTCGATAGTGGTGTTAGTGTGCCTTCACCAATCATGGGTTATCAAGTTGTGTGGAGAAGACTTGGATGGTAGACTCAAGGTGATTAGTTCATCAAAATTCTGGGGTTGTCAGGCTATTTGGGAAGACTAGCTTGGAGGGTCATGTGTTTTTTTTTTAATTCAAATTATTTGAATTAGTGGATTAAAGTCTTCTGAATGAAGGGACTAGATATAGCCATGTTAGTTGTGAACCAAGATAAATCGACGTGTCCAATTATTTATGCTTTCATTCTTTGCTACCTCTGAACCCAATTGCTTCTTATCTAAGTAGTTAATAAAAACCAACCGACCTTCATCAAATTATCAAAAAGTTATCAACTTTGTCAAATAAAATTCAACCCTCCTTTTCTCGTGTTTGCACCTTAAGGTATAAACAATTCAAACCTGTAAGAATCTAAACAAACTACCTCTAGAAGATCTGATGAGTTCACTCTAATCCCATGAGATTGAACTAATTGTAGATGAGCCCCAAAAAAGTTCAAAGTCCTTGGCTCTCAAATCGCAAGGAAAGTAAACAAACTCCAAGGCTTTACCAGCTACTAAAGACTTAGAGGAAATTGAAGTTATTTTTATACTTAGTGTTTTGATGATAACAAAAGTATTTTAAAGAATAATATAGTTGACTTCATAGAGTATGAAAAATTCCTATTTTTGAAGGAAATCTAAAATAATATTTGAGGTGAGCATGATGAGGGATTTAAAATTCTTATTTGAAATCCAAATTCATGAAAGCTAACATGGTGTACTCATTCATGAGACCAAATACATAAGAGAATTTCTAAAAATTTAATATGGATGAATGAAAGCCTATGTCTATACCTATGCATCCAACAAGTTCTCTTGATAAGGATGAGTCAGATAAAAAGGTAGATCAGAAGGTATACATAGGAAGACTGGTTCCCTCATTTACTTAACTACTTCTAGACCTGATATTCTATTTAGTGTGTGCGTGCGTGCCAGATTTCAGTATAATTCTAAAGAGTCCAAATTAATAGTTGTTAAGAGGATCTTTCGATATCAGAAAGATATTGTTAAATTTGGTATATGTTATAAGCTACCCTCTAAGTACAAGTAAGTAGGTTTTTGCGATGGTAACTATGCTGGAGACAAGCTAGAAAGGAAAAACACAAGTGTAAACTATACTTTCGTTGGTAAAAATATGATCTCCTGATTAATCAAAAGGCAAGGGACTGTTTCTATGTCCATATCAGAATCATAATACATCTAAGCAACCACATGTAGTAGTTAGTTGTTATCGATGAAATATCGATTAGAAGATCTCAAAATCAACGAGAGTAACGTTCCTATCTTTTGTTTTAATACTTCAACTATATGTTTAACCAAAAACCCTATTTTACATTATAGAGAAAAATATATAGAGATTAAACAACATTTTATGAGAGATTATGTCCATAAGAGTATTTTGGACATTAAATTTGTCGACACTAATCAATAGTGGGCTAATATTTTCACAAAACCCCTTGTTGAAGACATATTCAATTTTATGATGGAAAACCTAAATATTATATTTATAAAAGAAGGATGTTGAATTCTCCATATCCTTGCCTCTGGAAAAACAAAGTACATGGTCAAATGTACATATGCTCTACCTTTGATGAAATTGAATTTTCTTGCGCCTCTTGTCAATCTAAATTCAATTATTCTTAATATGAATAGTCTTCATGTAAGTTGTTCTTAGATTGTGATACTCTAACAGATGTCAGTCATGTGTGCTTATGTGTGGGTGTTAATGGACCATGTTAACAAATACCACAAGGGCATAATATGGAATATCTCCTAAAGGATCAAGACCAATCTTCAAAACTTGATTTTAGAACCCATGAGGTCATGTTTTATCAACTCTAAGTCAAGGAAGATAAAGACATTTTCTTACCCTAGACTCATCCCAGTACTACTAATGAGAAATCCCCTCATTCAAGCCCTAAAGGAAGTAAGAGGTACTATCCAAGAGGAACACATGGTTAGTTTGTCTAAACCTTATTTCAATATATCAAGCGTCATCAAGATGATATTAATCTCACTTAAGTAAGGCATTTGACCCAATGGTGTTACTAGAAGTAATTTGCGTACAACTAATGGATATCATGTCATACCTTCCATATATGGGGACTCTTATGCCCCTCTATTTGAGGAAAACTATAAAAAAGGTTTTGGAACACCTAAGGATATGGCAGTCCAATCAAGAGATGGCACTTGTTTGTCTTCCTATTCCCAAAATTGCTCAATATTTTGGAAGAAACATAAAATGGTTGCTAAGACATTTTGTGTATAAGAGGACGAGAAAGAAGTAACAAACACCAATGAGGACAAAAGAAAAACTCATTCCAAGGAAGAAACATAAAGTAACCTCTAATCCTGAGAAAACTAATCCTTGTGCTATTTTTGGTAATATGAGTTATAATGAGCAACCGAAACCAGAACCTTTCACTCCCTCTACCCAAACTACAAATTTAGGTGTCCGTCCTTTTGATCATGCACCTTCTACCTTAGCTAACTCTAACTGTTACACCTCAAATGAGATTTTTGAGGAAACCTTAACTGAACATTTTGTCACCCTTCGACATAGAACCCATCCTCTCCTCTTAAAACCCATCCCCTCATCTTAAAACCACCACTTCAAACCCAATACCACCAGCTACTAAAGCTAACACTCAACAAAGACTTCCCAACACCAACATTCCACAATTAACTTAGTCTCTCATACATCTTCAAAGCACTCCTATGCTCCTCCCTCTCGCTAGACCTCATTCCCACCACCTCCACCATCCCGCTAGTCGTCATTCCTATCGCCTATTCAATACCCTCTATCTTTCCAAGCCTGAACACATTCATTTTTCTCATATTGGCAAAATCATTTCAGGATGCAATCGAAATGCTCAAAGTTTGGACCCTAATGATGTTTCAAACCAATAGCACAAGGTTATCTCGTTTTTCACCAACTGGGTAAAGGACAACATGGATCATGGATGACTCAACCTTAAGACAAATAGTTGAGATCATATATCTATGTATCATACAACTTTAGAAAGCCTAGAGCAATCAGTTCAAAAAGCTCCTAAAAACTACATTATAAGGCTCATCAAAGGAAGACCCATCTATCTCTAGTGGTGTTCATCTAGAACTCCTTATGGTTTTTTCATGTGCACTATTGCAGTTTCCTGTGCTCATTCCACATATTCAGATACACTCATTGTACGCTCCTACTAATATTGTTCTCTGATCTACAAAATCTACCTTCAAAATTCAATATGCCATTCCTTTTGACCTTGTGTTCAAATCTTCCCAGTATGTCAAAAAGCAATACTTTGATCTGCTGTAAGCTAAGTTTGAGACGTTCTTGGAACAAACAACCAAAAATCAAGAGAACATTCAAACTACCTTAAGTTAAATCTTAGCAAGATTGGCCAACTCAACTTTGTAGTTCCCTGTATTTTCTTTTATTTGACTGTGTATTTTCCTTTTTTGTTGTACTTTTGTTGTTAATAATTTTGACAAAAGGGAAAAAATATTTTTAACAATTTTAATGCATCAAAATTTTAAAATATTTTTAAATTTAATTACTAATACTTATCAACTATATTGTTAGAATATCTCTCATCACTGTTATATTAAGACTTGCATGTATTATGGGGGAGCCTTGATGTGATATTCTATGTTATTGCTTGTTTTTTACTTTTGTAAAATTAAAATAAAAAATTATTCACAAAATAGATGTTTTTCATCATCAAAAGAAGAAGATTGTTAGAACTAAGTTGGTTTGAAGAACCACGACCCTTACATGTTTAAATGATGACAACATTATTTTGTGTGAATAATTTAAAGCACTAGTATTTTGTTCTACTGTGGTGTATTTAGAACAAGTTATTCCTTAAATTTTTTCATGTGATTAATTTTTTTCAAATGTGTGATTGCTATGATGTATTTTATACATATTTAATTTAGTAATTAATATAAAAAATAAAATTATACTTATATATTTTTTAAAAAAATAAAAATATTTTAGTATGACTATTTTAGAAAATAAGATTTTATTGTGGATGAATAAAATATATATTTTTTAAACTTTAGAAATACTAAAAATAGAGTTTTTTACTATACTGCTATTCATACGCTTGTGTTTTATCATCCATATATTTTGGGCAATTATTGTTACTACATTGAACTTTCTGAATCGTACACCAATGAATTGGTTCATGCACCCTTTGTTTCTTTTTCTGTTTGGGTAGACTTTGGGCTTTGATATTGTACTGAAACTATTTTAAAAAAACTGAACGCTCATAATTACTTGGGCATTCCTTTGCACAATTAATACAAAATTTCATCTTATACTCTTACATTTATATTCTTACCCCTATATTTTATACAAACTATTTAGTTTTTTTATTTAAATCTATCCCACTAAATTTAATTGAAATTCCAGAAAACTTTGTTTCAATTTTTCTAGAACAAATGATTTTTAAAAAAATTTGAACTTTGTACCAAGTTTTCCGATACATAGTTCAAACGTTTTTTAAAAATGTGTTTATGAAAACTTTTAAAAAACTTTTTTAATTTTTTTTGCATATCTCTAATTAAATTTAGTGGAGTAATTTATTTTTAAAAAATAAATAAAAAGGTAAAATGGGTAGTTTATATAAAATATGGAGGTTGGAGTATAAATGTAGGGGTAGAGGGTAAATTTTTCCAATTAATATTCTGCTTCATCTTCCTTCCACCATTCTTTAAAACCTTATTTTCGCTCTCTTCAAGTTCTCTCTACAAGCCATTGAATTTATTTTTGGCATTGATGTTATCGCTCGTGACTTTGTTTCAAGTAGGAGATCGCGTTTTCTTACTTGGGAAGACTATTTTTCATTTTCGGCCATTATGTTCATTATTTAGAAAAAATGACATTGTTTTTCGATTCCTCTCGTAAAAACTTTCAAGTAGCATTATTCATTCACAAGTTTTGATAAAATTGATGTTGGACCCTTTCGGCTCTTCGGTGCGTTAGTAAGGCCTTTTCATATAATATATTTGAAGTTCATTCCAGTTCCAAATATTTTTATGAATTATGTAAGGCTGATTTTTATGCTCCGCATAAATTATCAGCCATGTATCTTTGATTATGTAAGTTCATCAATGGTTTTTGACTCATTCTTTGTGCATGACTTCCCTCAATCCTTCACTCCTATGAAATTGTTGATATGAGGTAAGGGGTGATAGAGAATTTGAATTTGTGAGTATATTATAATGTGAGATGAACTGTATATTCATATTTCTTGACGATTCATATAAGTATTACTATGTACGACTGAAGCCACTTAAGCAACATATTAGTTAATGTGAAAGTTTGAGAATTGTGTGATTAAAACGTGTAATAGAAACATTTATAAGGTTTTATTGATTTCATTTTCTATGAGTATTTGGTATTTGATATTATTGTGATATAGAATTATGAATAAATTTAGTGTCTATGTTTGACTTGGTGAGATTATGTGATATGATTGTAAAACCTTGATATATTGTGTGATATAATTTTATGTGATGATTAAGATATATGATTGATGAATTTGTGATGATTATATTGACGTCATCTTATAGTTGACGAAATAATAGTGATTCTAACTTGTGTTAAATATGATACTTTTAATAGAGTAGCCTAGTTCATCGAGTGGAGCAACTAGATATTACGGGTCTTAGACGTGAAGATTATTTTATCACCATATAGGTAGGTCTGACAAGTCTAATGGTGATAGGATTAACAACTTAATGAGTCTCATCGTGGAAGACTATTGTTGAACCTTTATTTGATGATGACGGTGTATGATTGATGATTGTGATGTTATGAATTTGTGATGATTATATTGACGTCAACCTATAGTTGATGAAATAGTAATGATTATAACTTGTGTTAAATATGGTGCTTTTAATAGAGTAGCCTAGCTCATCAAGTGAACTAGATATTAAGGATATTTGACATGAAAATTATTTTGTCACCATATAGGTAGGTCTGACAAGCTTAATGGTAATAAGAATCACAATTGGATGAGTCTGATCGTAGAGGTCTACTGTTGAGCCTTTAGGTAAGATCGATAGACCTATGGTGTTTTCTAGCGGAAATTTTCTAAGTGATTTGGAGGTAGCCCTCATCATATTGGGAGCTACCATGCAACACACATTTACCTCAATCGTCGTGTATATCCGCCTCAAGTTGAGTTAAGTGGACCTATGAAGATATGACCAATTTAAATTGTCTGCCCACTTGTGTGGTGGCATAGTCTCAATCCTTCTAACCAAGTACTTCAGAGTTTGAATGGTACAAAATGAAAAAAAAAATTATATTGTATAAGATCATGTATAGCAAAAAAAAAGTATAATGATTGATCTGTTGTGATTAATGGGTATCAAATGTGATAATATTTTCTGTTACATGTTTTGATGTTATAATGAGATATTAATTTTCTTTAAGAAATAATTTTGACGTTATATTGTTATTATTTCTAAAAATATTTTGATATACTATAATATGTTATGATACAATTTATTGTGATTATTTGTGTGTTCTTCTTGCTTGTATAATACTATCAATATGATTTCAAATTCACCCCTTCATTGTTTGTATGTGCAAGTTTGCAAAAAACACTTATTATATGTTAGTTGGTGATTCGTTGATAGGTGAGATTGTGTGGGAGTCATTTATTGTAATTTATGGAGTTCTTAGTTGATATACTTTTGTAAAATTGTTGGTAATCAAGAATTATTTTGTAATGTATTATTTTAGAGATGAAAGTCAATCATCTCTAAGTTTTATGATTAATTTAATGTCCATGAATGACAAAAATTGGTTGCTTTGATTTCAAAGAGATTTCTTAATGTAATTCTAGACTTAATATTTGAAAAGAAATTTTTAAATATTTTGTAATTGTCGCGTATTCTTACTCAAAACTAATATATTTGTATATATATTTTAAATTCGCTACAAAAAAAAAGATCTATTGTGACACTCAATTTTTAGTGATATCACTGTAGTTGTCACTATAATCATTTTTAGCTACAGATAGAGTGTCACCTATTCTTATTATGTGATAACTTAAAAAAAACTAAAATATTAACTTCTAAAAAATATTCACTTATTCTCTTTCTTTCTTATTTTCATCTCAGATAATTCTTTTTCTTTTTTTTTCCTTCTTTTTCTTCTCATTCTATTTCCTTCTTAAATTTGTTCAAAAGTTCTTCTCAATTTCAATTTTCAATTTCATCTCAGAAATCATTAAAGCTTTTCCCTATTTCAATTCTCGTTTTTCTGTTGAAGAAGCTTTTCTCGATTTTTTGGTTATGCTCGTTTTTTAGTTTTTCCGATTTCTCCATTGATACTCGTTTTTTCAGTTTTCCCGATTTCTTCATCATTTTTGGATTCCATCTTCAATGGATTTATTCAATTTCTGATTCAAACTCAGCAATTTTTAAAACAATCAATTCGCATGACGCTTTCTTCTCTCTCGCAACTTAATCTCTGCATTGATTAGGGTTTCTGCAAGCGAGACTTTCAACACTTCTACCTCTTCGTGACTTGGTGATTTTGGTATGAGTTTTCTTCTTTGCCTTGTTATCTCTCAAAAGAGATTAAAAGTAACTCATTGCTGAGAAGAAAAAAACTCCCAAAGAGTTTAAGTTGAGGATTCTCTTGTAAGTTGATTCGTTGTTTGGATGGGATAAGGTTGAATTGGCTATGAATGGGGATGATGATCATGAAGGTTGCAAGAGTGATGGTTTTTTTGGGAATGAGCATTGACTCAATTTTTTGTTTGTTGAAAAGATCAAGATAAACAATCGCATAATAACTTGCCGAGAAATTCTGAAGTTGAATCTCCAAGCAAAGACAACGAGTCGAAGGTAATTGAGATTTAGCGTAGTTGTTTAATTGTTATTATCATTTGTGGTTTTTAATTGTTATGTTACTATTCTATTGAGATTGGAATTTTTAATTTCAAATTGTTGCATTGAGCGTGGATACAATGTATGCATTTTCAAGGTACTACATTTGGATTTGGATTATCAAATGAGAGTTTATATGTTTGTTTTATTAGGTTTTGATTAAGGTTAATTAAGAAAGGGAGATTTAGATCAAATTTGTTTGTTTGTTTTCTGTATAGGTACTTTTTGAGCAGCATTTAGATCAAATTTGATAGTGTATATGTTTGTTTTATTAGGTTTTGAATGAAGGTTAATTAAGAAGGGGGAATTTAGATCAAATTTGTTTGTTTGTTTTATGTATAGGTACTTGTTAAGCAGCATTTTTAATTTTAGTGGATGGTAATTACTTACAAAATGTGATATTTGTATTGGGATATTACTGCAGGTTCGCAATGAATCAAAGCATATAAAGTGGAGGCCTCCGCATATAGGAATTAAACAAGATTGGCAAGATAAAATTAAGAATATTCGCATTGGGAGAAAAGAAGCTGAAGATACAGATAAAATTGGGGATGCAAACATGGCAATTCCATTTTATGATGAAAATTTGTATATCCTGAATGTGAAGAATGATCTTGAGGCTAAGGTAAGAAAATAGGAAACATTTTAACTCAACAATATAGCATTCTGTGATGTTAGCGAAGTCTAATAATATGGTCTGTGAACATTTTGTTTTCAAAATAGTCTGTCAAAATGTGTCATCAAGTCCAACCTGGAAATTAATATGTAAGATAGAATATGTGGTATGGTGAGTTTTTTTAATTTGTAACGTTTGGTTGTTAAGAATCTCATGGTTAACTTCATCTTTCCGATAACTTAATTAAAAATACAGTTGAAATTTGCTTATTGATTTTCCAATTTAATTATACAAATAGGCTTTAGAAGCAATTCCATCTGTAGAAGGCCTAACTGCTGCGACTAAAGATCCCATTCCTGCATCCTCTGTGCTGAAGCAACTGGCTATTGCTGTTGAGTAAGTTGTTATTGTTTGCAACTCTTTTTCCTGCCACTTACCATGAACTACTACGTCAAAAGTTCAATTTTATGTTGTCCAATTCTACTTCCCTGGTTGTGAAAATCTCCTATTCTATTAGGCACTTAATCATTAAGATAGTATTAGTCTGCATAATCAAACAATATTAGAATCTTGTTTCCCGTCTTTCAGAAGATTTTCAGCCTAATGATACAATTATCCTCTTCACTAAAATATTTGAACCTTTTGACTAGGGCTGGAAGTAAAACAAAGTCCATGAAATATTTTATAGCTTCATCAGGAAGTACTTCACCTGCCAGAGAGAGATCAAGCTTAACTCTCTCTGCAGTTAAGGCTTTAGTGTTGCGAGAAAAGGAGGATAAACTTACATCTGAGTTTAGTTGCGATGAAAAAGTTGTGCATTTGATCAATTCTCTTTTTGATCCAGGTATGTTGCATTTTAGGAGGTTTGGTGACGATGTTATTGCGTGAAACAACATTTTCATGCTTATACTTTTATCCTCTGGCGTATTATCCTGTGATGATCTTTCACTTTCATTGTAATATTTGCAAGATATTCGCAGGGGGAGATTTCCTTAGAAGGAAGATTGATTCCAATGCAGAGGAAAATGACATAACATCTTTGCCACGTGATATTTACGGTGCTCCTCCTGAAAGTCTTGTTGTAAAGCTAACTGAAATTACTAGAAACTACAAGTCCCTTCGAAAAATGGCTCTGTTCTGGTGCAGGGTTGTTGCTGAAGTACGTTTAACTCAAAAATAACTTTTGGTTATGATATCATATAGGCACAATATCGTTAACCTAGGAATTTAATTTTGATTTATTCCTTTGATCACATTTTCTATGATATCTAATATCTATTAAGTAGCTATTTGTTTAAGGACTTGAGTTCTTAGTAATAGAGTTCATCGTCATTACTAGATTAATACCTTCATCTCAGATCACATTAGTTGGACAATTAATATCTTCATCTTAGATCACCATATTGAGAAATTTATTTATTCTTTTCCTCCTTTTTTGTTATTATTTTACAATTTGGTGGAAGCAAGTATTTGATGATTGGTGTTATTGCAGCACTATCAATTCACTATCATAGAAATGAATCAATTGGTGAGTTCATAATCTGTTCATTAACATTTACCAAAACCAAATAAAGTTGTCTCAGATTTATTTTTTTTCTTAAGTTTGAATGTATGCAATTTCTTGCACTTCAAATTACTAAGGTTTGATCTTTCATCACATTTAATATAATATAAACAGAATAAAAGTTTATAACATGCAATTATTCTAACTTGTGTCCAATTTTCTCCTATTGACAGTGGATGCATCTTCGTGTCAATGATGAGATGGATTTTTATAATAACTTGTTAGGAGGTTGTTTGTTGTTCATTAATGTATAGGAACTAAAGCTTGTCCCGCGGGGATGTTTTATTGTAGAAACCTAGGAAGCTAGTCACAATTTATAGTTTCTTCCCATGTTAATATTGTTATTGTTTGTGGTAAACATTTTCTCCTAAGGCAAGTGAAAGACGGTGTGAAGAACTGATTACACAAGTTGTAGAATCCACAAAGCCTCTTTTAAGGTAAATTGAAGCCATGCAGGTAATAAACATATGTCCGAGAATTGCTTTTCCTTCTGTTTTATGTTCTCCTGCCTGGGATCTATTCTAGACTAGAATTCACCTCATAACATGAAACAAATGCTAGAAGATCTGAAGTTGAAAGATCTCTCCCAACTTCAGGTCTCTAGAATACTTTTTTATTTTCATTTTAAAATTTTTTCCTAGTGGATATTATTGTGTCTCTAAATTTTTTTCAATGGACTTTACTGGAAGCTGAGGCTAAAGCTACCACTATCGAGGAAAGAGAGCTTATCTCAAGCCTTATCTCAAATTAATGTTGTTGAGGCCCAAGTTCTGCAATTTCTTAAATGAAGTCATGTCTTATTAGAACCATGGGGAATATTGTTTTTCAAATTCCTAAATCAAGCACTTTGTTTTTTTTCAAGATATAGAAAAAGAAAAGACTGCTCAATCAGATTTGGAGAGGACCGTCTGTGTTCATTCTATGCCATCATCAGATCAAACTCTCACAACAAAGCATAATTCTGCTTTTGAGAATGGTGCGATGCTTTGCTTCTTTTTACACCGTTGCGCAGTAGTGATATGGAAATTTCATTCATATATTTTTGTACCATTGTTTACTCTATAGTGATATGGAGTATGGAATATATTCATAACAAAAACTTTTTGGAGTATTTATAAAATATTTTGTTTAGGAAGATGATTATTGTTCTCTATGAAATTAGTTTGCAGCTATTCACAATAAATGTTAAGAAACTCATTCTAGCTTCCTTTGAAAATTTATTGAATCTTTTAAAGCAAAATAACTATTTATTGTATGTTTTAATAGAATTAGTAAAATTAAACTATATTTTATTGTATGCTTCAATGACATTAGTTAATAAAAATAAATTAAAAATTTAAATTTAATTTACAGGAATTAATAATTTAGAATTACAATTAATAGAGAGATAAAATAAATTTAATTTAATAAATAATAATAGGTTTTAGTGACAGACAATACTGTAGGAATAGATTAAATTTTTATTTATATTTTTCTAGGTTTTAGTGACAGTCATTATTGTAGGTAGAAATAAAAAAACATATTGTGACCCTTCTCAGAGCATGTAGTGACAGTCCTCAAAGTGTAGCGGCACGCCCCCTTAAAGTTGACACTAAATTTGAGTGTCACTCAATGTATTATTGACCTTTACCTACAGTTTATAACTTTTAGTGACACATTTTGCATGTCACGATACGACAATTTTTTTGTAGTGACATCTTAAACTCCAATATTGGAGTTTAAGATGTCACTTTAGTGATTTGAGAACAAATATGTCCAATCAAAAAATGCTAGTGATGTAAGTTATTTTTGTGTAACATGTTATGTGTTTTTCTATAGCTGTACAAGATCTTAGTTAATGTTATATTCTTATCATCAATGTCACATATTCGTAGTTTTTTACACTATGTAGTATAATTATGGGTATGTTTAGTTTTTATTTTGTTTCTGCTTTTTATATTTTTAGTTTTTTGTTTGACTATCATTTGGTAGAAATTTATGCTACTGTGAAATTGTATAAAGATATTAGTTTATTTTATGATTTTTTAATCGGCACTTTTAATTGTTATAAAGATATTAGTTTTTTGATGTTGATATTTCTATAGACGGTTTTGTGCAGTGATATTTGACTACGGTATATTAAACAATGATGACATGAACATGAGACCATATTTATGGTTGTTACAATTTTTTTAAATATATTTTTGTGTTTATTTTTAATTTAATATTGTGTATGCTAAGTCTATCTAAATATGTGGTGTCGTGTTTGTTTAATAATGTATTGTTGATAGAATTACATTGATTATTTATTGAGTGACCTTGTTGCTTGTCTTTTAACTATAATTTTCCGCTCTCTTGTTTCATATGAATAATTTAGAAATAATAGTTTTGATTGGTTAGTTATATGTTTAAAATTATTGATATCATTAAGGTAATCCTAATTATCTAATTACAAGCCTTACATGTTTGTGGTTGTACCTTGATGATTAAAGTTTTGATCTTGTTATTGAAATCAATTTAAAACGTTCGTCATAATTTTAAAAGAGTAGGGAATTGATATTATTAGCAATATTAATCATTGAATATTCAAGGTTGGAAGAACTTTAAAGTTAGGATTTTAAGAACACAAATTGTGAAATAGTCAACATTGATTTACTCTGTAAAACAAAAACAATTCTATGTTTAGATTGTTGTTGATTTATTTATTTATTTTTTAAATTAATTGTGTTGGAGTTGTGTCGATTTATAAAATAAAAAAATAATTTTTTTTGTGATTTTACTTAAACTTAATTGTGTTGGAGTTGTGTGATTTTTTCATGAACAGATGATTCGACAAGGGTCTTTGGCATGTTTCACGGTAAACTTAACAAACTATTTTACTCCATTTTCATATTCCTTTCACAATCGATTATCGGACATCCATATTTTATCCATTGTTTCTTTAAAATTAATTTTACAAAAAGTTAAAAATTTCTATCTACATAAGTGTTACAACAAAAAAATTAGTTAAGAAAAAATTTGAGAGGAAATAAAAAACTAGTGTTTGTGTAACATATTTTTATTAAAAAAATGAAAAAAAGAAAAGAAAAAAAATAAATAGGAGATAATGGATGTCATTATTGATGACACATGATCAGAAAACAGCAAAATTATTGTTTGTTAAAGTAATATGAATTATGTAGTCTTAATATGCAAAATAGTTGCATATTGTTTGTGGTTTGTAAGGTTTTTATTTATTTATTAAAATCTTGTTTAATCCCCAATTAATTTATTAATAATAATAAATTTATCATTTTTTATTAATTTATTAAAAATAATAAATTTATTATTATTAATAAATTAATAAAAGTTAACTGCTATGAAGCACCGTTCCTTCCTGACAGTACCGTGATGACACCTTGGCACAACTCCAACGGTGAACTCACAAAAAACTAGAAGTTAAGTAATTACACACTGGCGGACGAACTCATTTTACCTCCCGTTGGAGATGCTCTTAGTTATCTCTCTATTTTTTTAGTTAAATAACAACATACATGAAACATCAACTTATGCGACAATCAAATTTGACGGTTAGACATTTCAATTCAACATATAATTATCGAAAAACAACAGCAAACAAAATTGAAAAAGACAAACATCCAACGGTAAAAAATATTTGATGATTCATATCAAATTATTGTAGATGCTTCAATTAAAGGATTGACTTGAGTCAAACTTGTTGATTAGAGAGTGCTTGCATGTTGAAGTTATCACAAGATTACTTTTCTCATACAAATAGTGGATATTAGAGGATTTGATATTCAACATAATGTTGACTATAGGACCAATTTGTTGTGTAAAGGACATTGATCAAAAAGATCAATTAGAGACACAGAGAGTAAACAAAAGAAGCACGTTAAAGATCAATTAGAGACACAGAGAGTAAACAAAAGAAGCACGTTGATCAAATGATTAATTTGTCGCTTAGCGGGGGAATAGTATATCTCCATTAAGAAAAACATGATCAAAATCTTTTTATACAAGGATTTACACAGTTAAAAAATATCTTAAAGGATAAATTGTTCTCACGTATACTTTGTTATCATCAAATCAAAAACTAAAGTCCTTGTTCTTCAATCTAATTTGGTTATAAGAAGGGAAACAATATAGAACAGTAAATTCCCCTTTGAACTAGGTTATTATGGACATGAATATATTTATAGAAATTTTTATACATAGATGAACTTCAGATGCACCTTTAACATTAGAAGCTATTTCTAAATATTTTCATATATGATTTTGTTTGAACATTAACAATGTCAAGAGAGTACTTCCACGTTTTTGTTTACTGATACTTATATGTATAGTCATTATTGAGATCATTTCTCGATCAAATCTTGTCAACAACAACAGTGCTTGAAATAGGTAAGCTGCATATTTTGTTTTCTTCGAAATTAGTAAAAGAGTTTAGAAAGAAATGTCTTGATTCCGATAGTAGTCTTCTTTGTCTATAAGATCTTGTACTGATAAATCTTCATCATATGCATATTTTTCATTATTTTTCGTCTTATTTATAAATTTAAGGAGTTATTTAATATATTTTGTTAATTTTAGTTCTTTGATTTAATAAGATGTTTATATTCTTATTTCTTTGATTAAGTAGAGATTTTTCATAGTTTTGCGTTGTTACTTTATTTTAGTGAAATGCTGAATTTTTGTGAGAAATCAACATGATCTATGTGAAGTATTTTACAATAACATCATTTAAATTATCATGTTAAATGAATTAATATCATTATGTGCATATTCACTTCTTTATGTCCTTGAAAGCATTATCTATCATGTTCTCCAATTGTTTTGCATGTATTAAGTAGTCTATACATTGCTTGATGATTGAGTATAAATTTTTTTGAATATGGCTTTTAAAATAAAAAAATTTGGGTTTATAATGTGGCTTTTGAAAAAGATGATTCTTCAATATGTTTTGAAATATATAAGAGAAACAAATAATTTTCATGAAGACCAAACATATATTCTCTTGTTGAAATCCGTCAAAAATAAATCATAAACAAGGATATATATTTGACTTAATTGCAGTTTTGGTCTCCTATTTTAGTTAAATCGCAAAAATAGTCCCCCCTTATTTTATTTCTCCCCAGTTTTGGTCCCTCAAACATAATTTTGGTCCAAAACTTGATGAAATTTCATTTTTTTTGTATTTATTTAAGTCACATCATGCCTCAAAATCTCATGTGCAACAATTGTACTTGAAATCTATCATCATAAATGGTGTAGCACGACATTAAAAAATGAAAATTCATCAAACTTTGGACCAAAATTCTGTTTGGGGAGAAAATTGGGGATAAACAAAATGGGGGGACTACTTTTGCGATTTAACTAAAATAGGGGACCAAAACTGCAATTTAGTCAAATATATATCCATGTTTATGATTTATTTTTGAAGTATTTCAACAAGAGAATATATGTTTGGTCTTCATGAAAATTATTTGTGTCTCTTGTTGTTTTAAAACTCAAAACAAAAACAAAAAGATTATGACATGAAGTCAAAAATTGATATTTGATTATTTTGAGGCATATTAATATATGTCTTTATAAATGAGTATTGTTTGTTGCTTACTTCTTTTATGTAAATTGATCTCAAATGTTTAAATTTATTTTAAGCATGATAGATAGAAATAACCAAAAAACAAAAAAAATCTTACGCACTTATCAATAAAAATAAGCTTGAACATGTGTCTTATTGTTAATTTGTGTGGATGCAAAACCGTTGAGAAAAAACAATTTGGCTTAATTGCAGTTTTGGTCCCCCTATTTTAGATGAATCGCGAAAGTAGTTTCACCTATTTTATTTCTCTCCAGTTTTGGTCCCCCAAGTAGAATTTGGCCCAAAACTTGATGAAGTTTCATTTTTTTTTGCATTTATTTAAGTCACATTGCCTCTATATCTTGTGGTGCAACAATTGTATCTGAAATCTATGATCATAAATGGTGTGTCTGACTTTAAAAAATGACACTTTATCAAATTTTGGACCAAAATTCTGATTGGGGGACAAAAAAAAAAGGAGAAATAAAATGGGGGGGAGGGGTGTAAGACCCTTAATTTTAAATCTTAAATTATACAATTTTAGGGTATTTTGTGTGGAATTCCTTTGACTTTTAGCCCGATTTTTGGTATTTAGTGGGGTAAATGCCAAAAATATATTTTTGGAAATTGAATTAAAATTATTTATCGGAAAATAAATTATTTACATTACGAAGAATTTAATATCGGACAATTTAGTTAAAAATATCACTCGTTGCTAAAAGTTGATCTGTCATTTGAGTTGCGAGGATAGTAGATATTTTTAACAAAAAGTGGTTTGGAGAGGTTGTGGGTGAAATGGTAATTTTAATAAATATCTAGATATTTTGAGATATTTGTTAAGTTATAATTAATATATATATATATATATAAAAATATATATATATATATATATATATATATATATTTGTTTGGAGGGAAAAAAGAAGGAAAAAGAAAGAAAAGAAATAGAAAAGAAAGAAAAGGAAATAGAAAGAAAGGAAATTAGAAGGAAGGAGAAGCAAAAGAAAAAAACATTTCGTCTTCTTCCTCCCCTGCCTTGCGACCCATTTCTTCCTCTTCCTTCTGCCTTCCATTTTTTTTCTTCCTTTTGCTTCAAGAAAAGGAACCAAGGCTCGGTGGGTGAGAAAACAAAGATTTCTCAGCTTCATTCTTTCTCTTTGATTCGAAAACGAAGAAAAACGGTGTTAGGGATTTTCAAACCGTCAAACACAAACCTTCACGTTTTGTCTAGATCTAAGCTTCATTTCGCGAAGAGATAGAAGGGAAAGTTGTTCACCTCCATTCTACGGTACTAGTGAACTAACTTTGGAAGCGACGTCGTGAGCGGAGATTTTACCGGATTTACTTGCGATACCGTAATCACACGTTAAAGCTAACGTTAAGGTAAGGGCTCCTTCCAAACTTTTAGTTTGCATTTAGGGACTTATATGCGGTTGTGTGGAAAAGAATTTGTTAGGGTTGAAGTGTTGATTTGGGAGAAAATGAATCTAAGGCTTTATGGGTAAAATCTTAGAGTTAGGTTTTGGTGATATTGATGAGTGTTTTGTGGAAAATGAATTTTACTCATTTATGCATGATTTTGAAGAAATGAAATTTGTTGTGTTTGAGTGGTGGGTTGTGATGGTTTGTGTTCATCGTATTTGACGTGTTCAAAATAAATACTTATGAAATTCGATATGTGTTTGGTTGGATTTTGTCGAAAAATGAATTGATGTGATTTGGTGTGAATTGTGGATTGAATTTGAGAATGTGTTTGAGTATGTTCTGTGTGGAATTTGAAAACCATTAGAGTTAAAAGAGTATTAAAAATGGGGAATCTTTTAATATCTCGATTTACTTAATGTTTGTCGTGAAAATCATTAGAGTCAAACGAGTATTAAAAATGGGGACTCTTTTAATATCTCTGTTTACTTAATGTTTGCAGTGAAAATCGTTAGAGTAAAGGAGTATTAAGAATGGGAAATCTCTTAATATCTTTGTTTACTTAATGATTTTCGTGAAAAATTGTTAGAGTTAAACGAGTATTAAGAATGGGGAATCTCTTGATATCTACGTTTACTTAATGATGAGTCAAATGAGTATTAAAATGGGGAATCTTTTAATATATGCATTTACTTAACGATTGTCATGGATAGAGTCAGAGTATGCTTATGCATTTCATTTTTGGTAAATTGTGCTGACCCGTGATAGGTGGAACCTCGGTAAATAGTACTTTGGTCTGTGATAGGTGGTACATTTACGATTTACGTTTTTAGTAAATCGTGTTGACCCGTGATAGGTGGCACCTTGGTAAATAGTACTTTGGCCTGTGATAGGCGGTACATTTACGATTTACGTTTTTTCTTTTTGTAAATCGTGCTGACCCATGATAGGTGGCATCTCGGTAAACAGTACTAACCCGTGATAGATGGTATGTTTATGATTTACGCTTTTTATTAAATCGTGCTGACCCGTGATAGGTGGCACATCGGTAATTTAGTATTTTGGCCTGTGATAGGCGGTACGATTATGATTTACGGCCCTTCGATGAGGGTTTTGGTTTGGAATTCTGAGTCCATGCATTTTGGCATATACGCATTGCATTAGGGTGCTTGGCACACGAGTCGTGTTTGATTCAAGAATATGATTGAGTGTTTGAACTTGAGATGTTGTGGTAATTGCGTTGTAATTATTAAGTGTTATGTTTTGAAATTGTGTGTAAGTGTGATTGATTGCAAAAATATTTCGAAACTCAAGTTGTCATGGTAATTGTGTTTTAATTGTCAAGTGTGGATGTTTTGGAATTGTGTGATAGTATGTTTGATTGCAAAACTATTTCGAAGCTCATGATGTCATAGTGATTGTGTTATAAGTGCCAAGTGTTATGTTTTGGAATTGTGTGTAATGGGGATGGATTCAGTTATGTATTTTTAGAAATACTTCAGAAAAATCGATTTCCCAATTGATTATGTTAAAAGATATTGAACACAATCGATTTGGCAAGTTACAGAGGCTCAACTATTTAAGAAATCGATTTGCCAATCAATTTGGCAAGTTACAGGGGCTCAACTATTTAAGAAATCGATTTGCCAATTGATTTGGCAAGTTACAGGGGCTCAGCTATTTAAGAAATTGATTTGCCAATCGATTTGGCAAGTTACAGGGGCTCAACTAGTTAAGAAATCGATTTGCCAATCGATTTGGCAAGTTACAGGGGTTCAACTACTTAAGAAAATCGATTTCCCAATCGATTGATTTAAACTCAGAATATAGTTTTCACTAAAAACCTTTAAGAAATCGATTTCCCAATGGATTTGCTTAGTAAAAACTTTTATTCTGAGTCAGACAATCGATTGCTCAGTTGATTCATCCATTGGTTGGTCAGTTGATTTATTACTTGATTGTTTAAAAACCTTATTTGATTTCATTTTACTTGGCAAGTATTATATGAACTTTTAGCATATGGAAAACCCTTTTAAGGTGCATGCTAAGTTGAAAGGTTATTTTGTGCATTTAAAAACTTAAATGTTATGTGTTAATTGTTAATTTCGGTTGGTGACCCTTTACAACTATTGTGGAAATCTAGGCTTTGCCTTCAGATGAGAGCCAGGATAATCCTACCGTTTCATACCTTGTGGATGGGGATGTAGATGGAAACACCTGACTGGAGCTATGTTGGAGGATCTTGCGGGGCGGGTGAAGATCACTCATGGTGTATAGTTTTTTGTAGAATGATCAGATTAGGTTGACGTATAGGGACTAGATGTCTTTCTTTTGGATTGTGGTTATTTTAAATTGGAAGACTGTACCTATACTAATATTGTCAACAAGACATTGTATTTTCGATGGGTTCCATGTAGTACTTTTTGATGTGGAAATACTTTGGATTCATATTTCAAAAACTATTCCGCTGCTTGTAAATTATATTGACTTAAATGTCGTTGTGTTATGACTTAAACATTTATCCAAAGGTATTTCCCTTATTTATGTCTTGGTTTTATGAATTTGTTTCCCAAAAAAAAAATACACTCTCGCTTTAAAAATCGGGATATTACAGGGGAGACTATTTTCGTGATTCAACTAAAATAGGAGGACAAAAACTGCGATTAAGCCTTTAAAATATGAAAGATAGATATATTTATAATAGTAAACATGATCATGTTCAAATCAAAATGTTGCTTCTTATGAAAGACGATAAAAAACAAAGAAACATCGTACTTGTGTTTATGGAACTTTGAATTATTAAAGGGTATTAATTTTAATAATATTAAGGGGGAGTTTTTGAAAACATTCTTTTTCTTAAAACTGAAGTCAACTCATATTTTTTCTAAAAATGAGAATATATATTCATTGAAAGATTTTCCACTACGTTAAAATGCTTACATATGTTTGTATATAGTTATATCATAATAATTTTGTTATCATTATACATATCTTGATTGCAATATTATGATTTTTGATCATCATACATGCTATGTTCCTTGATATTGAATGCAAACTTGCAAGTTCACTTCAATTTCTATTCCCCAACCTTTTTGATAGATGCCAAAAAGGAGAGAAAAATATACGATGGATATAAGATTGAAGTAATTAATGAAGAATGTTAAGAATTAACCTCTTACATATGTTTAAGGGGAGTTTAATTAGAATGATACGAATTAAACTCTTGCATGTGTTTAGGGGAGTTTAATACCATATCTATGAACATTCTTGCATTTTATTTATATCCATCCATAAAAATTATGATTTATTCAAAATGCTTGTCATCATCAAAAAGAGGGAGATTGTTGAGGTAAAAACCTTTTGGCTTAATTGAAATTTTGGTCCCCCTATTTTAGCTGAATCATAAAATTAGTCCCCCCATTTTGTTTCTCCCCAATTTTGGTCCCCAAGCAGAATTTTGGTCCAAAACTTCATGAAATTTCATTTTTTTTTTCATTTATTTAAGTCACATCATGCCTCAAGATCTCATTTGGAACAATTGCACCTGAAATATATGATCATAAATGGTGTAATACGGCTTTAAAAAAAAAATGAAATTTCATCAAATTTTGGACCAAAATTCTGTTTGAGGGACCAAAACTGGGGCAAAACAAAATAGGGGACTACTTTCGCGATTCAGCTAAAATAGGGGGACCAAAATTGCAATTAAGCCAAACCTTTTTTATATATGTTTTAATGACAACAAACCTTATGAAATAAATGATCAATTTTTTGAATGGTGATCTACTAATGATTGTACTTGAGTTTTATTTAAAAACATGAATTGCATAAATGAACTAGAAAGAAGTTATCCACTTCATCAAAGTGCATAAAAATTGATGGCAAGATCCTATTAACAAGAAGCAAGTACATTAAGAGAAACAAATAACATTCTTGATAAAATTCTAGAAAAACGAAGATTGTTCTGGTTTATTAAAAAACAGAAATTTGATAAACGAAGAATGTTCTGGTTAGTAAATAGAAAAATGAAGAACATTATGATTTTCACAGCATTAAACCAAGAAAGTTATGGTTTACAAAGAACAAAATCTACTATAATTTAAGATCGATATTGGCTGCGAAAGTACATCTATCTATACCACAAATCACCAATATTCATTACAAAGGAATTTATTAATCTACACAAAATCGTTTTGGACAAATTCGTTCAAAGAGGATCAACAAAGGCAAAACAAAATATCAAGTACAAAAAGCAAGATAAATCTCCAAATTTATGATTAAAAAGTACAACAATGACATAAATATCAACATTGCATCTCTGCAAAAAGTAACACGCGTACATAACAGAAAAACATGGCACACAACAACTATAAAAAAGCCTTTCCGCACTAATGACATTGTCCAGGCGCGCATTGTGCATCAGAACTTATTAAAACACATTTTTATCACTTTTTAGGGATGTTTTTTACTGTTGGGAAGTTGGGAGAGTTATGTCCTAGCAGAGAAACTCAAGAACGACCGTTTCTAACACCATTGGAGTAATTTATCAAGAATCATTCATGAATCTTTCTTGTAATTCTTCTCTAATGTCGATCTTTTATTATCTCTATCACGAGTAACTAAAACCTATTTGTTAGGGATGAGTGTAACAAAATAAAACCCTTATTGTCCTAATTTGATTTCTAGTTATATGAATGAGTTTATTGAATTATTTTTCTAATCTCTGTACTTAATACTTTTTATTGTTTGATGAACATTAAAATGTTCTACAATTTGTATTTTGTTAGATAAGTGGAATTTACGAATGCTTGATGTAACAACCTGTTAATTATTAAAACTGTTAATTTAAAAAGTGAATAACTAGTTTATAAAAAAAAAAAGGTATTATTGTAATATTTGGATAAACGAAGGGCAATGGCATAATTTTCACACTATCCATCAAATATCTCTCTACCACTTTCAGAAACCCATATTCTCGTTCCTTTTTCTTCTTCGTTACCTGAGCATTCATCCTCCCATCCTCTCAATCTTCAACTTCTCATTTTCTTTTATTTTTTTAAATGAATCAAACTCAAAAGCTGGACAAAGCTCCTTAAATCCATTTTTAAACCTTGTATGTCTCAATTTGTAACTACTAACCGGTTTCAATCAAAGCAGCAGAGGATACTAACCAACAAATGAAGAAGAGTCAAAGTGGCAATTCAGGAAGAAGAGGAGTTCAACGACCAATCTAATCGTAACATTGTCTTCTCCTTTATCACCAACGGTGAGTTCTTTTTATCAAAGGTTTTTGTTGTTGTTGTTGTTATGATTAGGGATTTCATTTTCTAAAGTTGTTGAAAATAAGTTAGAACGTAGGTTGTTGTTTATGGTTGTGATGTTTGTGAATGAATTAAGTATTAGGAAAAATTTAATTATATGGGTATCGCTATATTTAAGCTGATTATGCTTGTCGAGCACGATTTATGCTCGTTACTGCCGTTGTTGCCTCTGGTATGTGTATGTGAAATTGTGTTATGTTACCTTAATTTCGGTTAGAATGATGATTTTAGGTGCATGCATTTAAAATATATGGTTTTATTTACTAGTGGAGAGAAAATTCTATTTTTATCCCAAATATTCAATGCATGAGAGGTGTTTGATGAAAATACTGCGAGAACTATTGCAGGAGAATTGTTGTATTTAAGTTTGGTTTTCTAAATGAAAACAAAACTATGTAAACAAGTCTTAGAATCAGATTTTTCATGAATTATTGATTTCGAATTTTGAGATGAGACCAACTATGTTGTGTTTATAGGTGAGTTACCTACTTTCAGTAAAAGTTTTAAAATTTTCTATTGTCATTCGACCATTTTTCAATAATTATTAATGACTTTTGTGATGGAGACTTTCTGATGCGTGTGTAAATTAGTCTTAGTGTGTGATTTTTCCGAAATTATAGGTTTCCAATTTTGAAATGAGATCAATTGCATTATGTCCTTAAATTGAGTTAGCTTTCGATGAAATTTTTGGAATTTTCTAAAGTAATTTGACCCTTCATCAATAATTATTAGTGACGATTGTGCTGAAAATATTCTACTGTGTGATTTGCAAGAATGAATAAAATTCTTAAGAAATTTGAATGGCTTCATTATTTATATATGAATATATATAACTTTTATTATGTTTGAGTTATTAATTGTTATGAAGTTATTACTATTTTCATGACTCTAATATTGTTTCTATTTTCTGACTATGGATTTACGTTCTGAATTAAGGACTTAAGATTAAATTATTATGAGTTTAAGCATATCGCCTAATTTATTGATAATTGTTGTGGATGAATGATGCATTTTATATAAGATATAATAAGTGCATTTCATACAAAACATGTAATTTTTGTACAATATCATTGATCAGAGCATGCATGGCCTTATTCACGGTGGGACATTTTGGTTATTTCAGACATAGAATAACAGGTAAAGATGAACAATCAGGATGCTGATTGGGGTTTGGCCAGACCACCTTTACCAATCAGGACTCAATTATCTTAGCGACCCACTTTAAGATATTGAGCGACTTTTCCTTATTCCAAAGGAAAAGATTTGAGGTCATGCATACGTTTTTCACCACACATATATAGACATGTATAACTATTTTTTTTTTACGTTTTATGCACTTTTATGAAAGAAATTCTTTGAGATTGTTCTTCCCTTTTATTTTTTGAGCTCATTGAGATATTTTATCTCACTCCAATTATTATTATTATTATTTTTAATTAGCAGCTGGAGGAACATGAGACATGAAATTAGCATCAGAAGATCAGATCCAAACTCGTTGAATTAGAATTGAATATTTTGTTTTAAGATGTACTCAGACAATCGTAGTTGTTTCGAGATGTAATATTTTATGAATCTACTAAACAAGTTGTAAACTATATTTATGAATGTAGTTTTCAGTTATGATGGTGATTCTTAATTATTATTTATTATTAATTACCTATGTTTACTAAGGTGTATGGATCATATTATCATATTCTAGACAAATGATAATGGGTCTTACACTTGAGATGAGAAATTCATGAATATGTAGTCTAGGGATAGTTGCAGATCATGATACCAATTAAATTTGTTGAACAGACAATAATTTAAAAAGAGAATTCTTGTACAATAATGCTTAAAGGTTATGTCACTAAGACATTAGAGCAAGAATAATAAAGAGAATTCGATAATAATAACACGACTTCGATGTTCGATTTGTCAACTCCCTTTTTTTCAATAATGTCGACCGTATTTACGCCAAAACAAGTCAAATCCCATCCAAAATTTGCAATACAAGCTTGCATTTTATTTTTTAATATCACAATTTTCGTTGATATATATCCAATGCAAGATAAACTTTATCTAAAAATGATGTTATAATGTGTAGAAATGAACTAAAAATAAATAAATATAAACATATGCAAACATATTGTTTCTCATAGTATCTTCCTCTTTAAGACGTTTTTGGTGCTCCATAAATTGGTGGTTGCTCTTTCAATTTTTTTATTCATCACTTCTACTCTAACAATTCAAAGCATAACAATATTCTTTGAAAAATTATCTCTTAGATTTAAATTATTTTTTTGTTAAATATGGGTGATATTTCAGTTAGCAATGATTTGGTTTTGCATGTTGATGCCAATGACTCAAGCATTGAAGATTGTATGCCTCTTTTGCAGAAGGTGACTTTTATTATCTTTCAAAAAATTAATTATTGCCTTAGATATATTTAAATAAAATAATGACTAAAAATATGGTTGTGTTGATTGTTGAATATAGTTGGTGGCAGAGGTGCTAGGAATAATGATAATGTAGTAACACTTCCTGGTATTGGCTTATCTCTTGGTCACATCTCTGGTGTTCATTTCAATCATGTTGTCACCATTGCCCAGGCTTCCGCCAAAAGGTTTCCTGTTAAATAGGTGAAATAAATATATAAATATGCCCAACCTTTTTAATCAACTTTTCTATTTAATTACATATTTATATTTTACAATAAATTTTGTCACTCTTTATAAACTCTTTTTGCATTGTATCTTTTAAATACCAAACTGTGGTTTTTTTTTTTTTTTTGTTATATAAAGAGAATGTGCATATTTATCAATTGGTTTGATGTACAATACAATTCATATTAAGACAAACACAAAACTATCCCACTTTTTTTCAAGTTGTTCATTTTTATTTAATTTTGTCTTACAAATACCACCTTATTTAATTGCTCATCTCCTTGGATCAACACTTGCAAGTGCAGCTCTCAAAGTTATATTTAGTGACAAGGAGAATCACTTTATAGGGACACTTCTATTAGATAATGTTATTATATATTACTCATTGTGACTCTATTAACTTAAGTTTGATTCTATGTTATGAAACCCTAGCCAAGGGTTCTTCTTCTTCTTCTTCTTCTTCTTCTTCTTCTTCTTCTTCTTCTTCTTCTTCTTCTTCTTCTTCTTCTTCTTCTTCTTCTTCTTCTTCTTCTTCTTCTTCTTCTTCTTCTTCTTCTTCTTCTTCTTCTTCTTCTTCTTCTTCTTCTTCTTCTTCTTCTTCTTCTTCTTCTTCTTCTTCTTCTTCTTCTTCTTCTTCTTCTTCTTCTTCTTCTTCTTCTTCTTCTTCTTCTTCTTCTTCTTCTTCTTCTTCTTCTTCTTCTTCTTCTTCTTCTTCTTCTTCTTCTTCTTCTTCTTCTTCTTCTTCTTCTTCTTCTTTTTCTTCTTCTTCTTCTTCTTCTTCTTCTTCTTCTTCTTCTTCTTCTTCTTCTTCTTCTTCTTCTTCTTCTTCTTCTTCTTCTTCTTCTTCTTCTTCTTCTTCTTCTTCTTCTTCTTCTTCTTCTTCTTCTTCTTCTTCTTCTTCTTCTTCTTCTTCTTCTTCTTCTTCTTCTTCTTCTTCTTCTTCTTCTTCTTCTTCTTCTTCTTCTTCTTCTTCTTCTTCTTCTTCTTCTTCTTCTTCTTATTCTTCTTCTTCTTCTTCTTCTTCTTCTTCTTCTTCTTCTTCTTCTTCTTCTTCTTCTTCTTCTTCTTCTTCTTCTTCTTCTTCTTCTTCTTCTTCTTCTTCTTCTTCTTCTTCTTCTTCTCCTCCGATTTGTCTCCCTATTTCCGGCATGATTATGCTCTTGTGTCTCCGACGTGGTCCTGTTCTTCTATTTCTAGCATGATTTTGTTTGGTTCTTTGTTGACTCTGGTATTGACAGGTTATCCATAATTTATTTTGTCTCAATGATTGTGTTTGTCATATTTTCCTTTCATTATTTGTCATGGTTGGTGCTAAAGATGATTCTCTTCAAGCTATTAGTGTTCACCCCCAATGGACAAATTACTCTTATTGGAGTTATGTGATGAAAAAAAATTGATTGGAAAAGATATGTGGGGTTTTGTTGATGGAACATTTGTTAAGCCTATATATAAAAGGGATGTGTAAGACTCTTAATTTTAAATTCTAATTTATGTATTTTAGGGAATTTTGTGCTGAATTTTTTAGGATTTTTAGCCAATTGTATGGCATTTTGTGAGTTAAATGCCAAAAATATCTTTTTAGAGACCCGATTAAAATTATTCGTCGATCAATAATTTTATTTAATTACGGTGAATCTTTTGTCGAAGAATTACGCCGATAGTAGATATTTTCCTGAAAAAGTGGTTTGTGATGTGATGCGATGTGACAGGCGTAATGATGATTTTTATAAAAATATAAAGATCTTTGTAAATATCTAGATATTTGTTTAGATATTTATTATTATTATTATTATTATTATTATTATTATTATTATAATTATATATGTGTAAAGAAGGCAAAGCTTTACGTGCAGTACAACTTTCATTCTTCTTCTTCTTCTTCTTCTTCTTCTTCTTCTTCTTCTTCTTCTCTTCTTCTTCTTCTTCTTCTTCTTCTTCTTCTTCTTCTTCTTCTTCTTCTTCTTCTTCTTCTTCTTCTTCTTCTTCTTCTTCTTCTTCTTCTTCTTCTTCTTCTTCTTCTTCTTCTTCTTCTT
>JBBPBT010000474.1:827195-849900 GCA_037974875.1 Cicer bijugum | reverse complement strand
AATATGAATACAATAATAATGATACAATATCTTTTCGTAAAAAAAAAAAAACTTTATTCTTAGACTTAATTAAAGCATCTCTACCCAAATTATTTTGTTTAGAGGGGAGTCTATCATACCATATTATTTTAAAGCATTTTACCCATTTTTATTTCAGTAGTACAAGTGTACAACTCTTTAAATTGATCCTATAAGTCAACTTAAAGTAAAGTTAATTAAATTTAAATTACTTTCTTATATATTTCTCAAGAGATATACTTATAAAACATTTTAAAATACTTGTTAAATGGTAATCAAGAATAATGATGACACAAGAAAACTGACCTAAAAATATACGTTATGTGTCCTCCTTAAGTTGTTGTCTTGGTGCAATTTTAAATTTCTTAATTTGAATTATGGTTAGACACAATATTGGTTGGGAGCTTCTTGGACTTCTTCCAAAGCTACGTTAACAAAAGGCTTGTTCAACCTACTAAAGAGGCCAAAGGAAGAAGCTATGGCTTGACCATTTTAATTTCTAGGGTCTTGATGGTTTTGGTGGTGTGTTCTATTAAAAAATTGGAACATCACTGCTTTGGATGTTTAATCACATTCTTCGAATCTTTTTACTAATTCTTGGATCCTTCCCTAATATAAGTTCCAATTTTTTCTTATACCAAAGCTACGTGGTGTAGATAAGTTATATTACAGACCTATATCTTTGTGCAAACTAAAATTTATGACATTTTATTGTACAATTTTCATGTTAATCTTTTTAACACTATAGATAGATTAATCAGAAACTCCATTTAGTCGACAAATATTAGTACATAAAATATTGTTAATATGACTCGGCACAAATTGTGTTATTCTCTATATAATTAAGGCATTGGCATTCAATCTTTAAGAACCATTATTGTGCTCAAATTGTGTAGGGAAATGTGTTGTCTGATCGAAAATGCGTGATATATAATGTTGGGTGGGCTCACTCCCCAAATGGAATCCATTAATTTTATTAATATTATTATTATTAGTATTAATATTATTATTATTATTGAGAAAAAAAAGAAAAAAAAAGTTTTAATGAGTTTGACCTAGTGAAGGAAATAAAAGGAATTTAGTAATCTCTAAGAACTAGACTGAAAGAGAATGGCTGTCAGAGAAGAAAAATAAGAGTTTGGTTCCGGTGGCGGTAACAGGTGTGTAGCAAACTTGCTCCGTTTGATCTACAAATTTAGTAAGTTATTTCTACCACTGAGTTTGTTATTCTAATATACAGTTTGAGTAGTTTTATCTTCTCTGAGAGTGTAAGACCCGTAATTTTAAATCCTAAGTTATACCATTTTAGGGTATTTTGTGTTAAATTGCTTAGGCTTTTAACCCAGTTTTCGGTATTTAGTGAGTTAAAGGCCGAAAATATATTTTTGGAAATTGGATTAAAATTATTTGTTGGAAAATAATTTACTTCTGTTACGAAGGATTTAACACCGTGCAATTTTGTTATAAATATATCTAGTTGCAGAAAAATTTATCTATCAATTGAGTTGCGACGAGGGTAGATATTTTTGACAAAAGTGGATTGGAGAGGTTATGGGTGAAATGGTAATTTTAATAAATATCTAGATATTTGTTAAGTTATAAGTTATATATATATATATATATATATATATATATATATATATATCTATATATATATGTTTGTGTGGATGGAAAAAGAAAAGAAAATTAGAAAAGAAAGAAAAGAAAATAGAGAGGAAAGAGAAGAGTGGAAAGGAAAATTGAAAGAAAACAGAAAACATTCTTCCTCCTTCTTCCTCTGTCGCATGAAAACCCCTTCTCCCTCCTTCCTCCATTATCATTTTTCGCAGCTTCCTTTTGTTCAAAAATAGAGACCCAAGACTTGGTGAGTGATAGGACAAGAGTTTCTCAACTTCACTCTTCACCTTTGATTCGAAAACGAAGAAAAACGATATTAGGGATTCAAACTCAAATCTCTCCGTTTCATCTAGATCTAAACCTCCTTTCAAGAAGTGATAGAAGGGAAGGTTGCTCACCTCCGTGCTACGGTGCTAGTGGACCAACTTTGGAAGCGGCGTTGCGAGCGGAGATTTTACCAGATTTGCTCACGGTACCGTAATCGAACGTAAAAGCTAAAGTGAAGGTAAGGGCTCCTTCCAAACTTTTAGATTGCATTTAGGGACTTATCTGTAGTTGTGTGGAAAAGAATTTTGTTAGGGTTAGAGTATTGATTTGGGAAAATGTATCTAAGGCTTTATGGGTAAAATCTTAGAGTTAGGTTTTGATTATATTGATGAATGCTTAGTGGAAAATGAATTTAAACTCATTTATGTATGATTTTGAGTGAATGAAACTTGTATGTTTGAGTTTGCTTTGTGTGGTTTGTGTGGAAAATGATTTGGTGCGAATTATGGATTGAATGTGAAAGTATGTTTGAGTTTGTTTTGTGTGGTTTGTGTGGAAAATGATATGGTGCGAATTATGGATTGAATGTGAAAGTATGTTTGAGTTTGTTTTGTGTGGTTTGTGTGGAAAATGATTTGGTGCGAATTATGGATTGAATGTGAAAGTTGGTTTTGTGTGGAATTTGAAAACCATTAAGTTAAACGAGTATTAAGAATGGGGAATCTCTTAATATCTTGTTTATTTAATGTGAGTTTGTGAAAATCGTTTAAGTTAATTGGGCGTTAAGAATGGGGAATCTCTTAATGTCTTGGTTACTTAATGTTTGTTTTTGAAAATCGTTTCAGTGAAATGAGTATTAAGAATGGGGAATCTCTTAATGACTTGTTTACTGAATGTTTTGTTGTGGAAATCGTTTAAGTCAAAAGTATATTAAGAATGGAGAATCTCTTAATATGTTTGTTTGCTTAATGTTTTGGTGTGAAAATTGGTTAAGTAAATGAGTATTAAAAATGAGGAATCTTTTAATATTTGCATTTACTTAACGATTGTTGTGAATGGAGTTAGTGTATGCTCATGCATTTCATTTGGTAAATTGTGCTGACCCGTGATAGGTGGCACCTCGGTAAACTGTACTGACCCGTGATAGGTGGTACGTTTACGATTTACTTTTTGGTAAGTTGTGCTGACCCGTGATAGGTGGCACCTAGGTAAGTAGTACTTTGGCCTGTGATAGGCGGTATACTTACGACTTACGTTTTTCTTTTGGTAAATCGTGCTGACCCGTGATAGGTGGCACATCGGTAAACAGTACTGACCTGTGATAGGTGCTACGTTTACGGTTTACGTTTTTTAGTAAATCGTGCTGACCCGTGATAGGTGGCACCTCGGTAATTGGTACTTTGGCCTGCGGTAGGCGGTACAATTATGATTTACAGCCCTTCGAAGAGGGTTTTGGTTTGGAATTCCGAGTCCATGCATTTTGGCATATACGCATTGCATTAGGGTGTTTGGCACACGAGTCGTGGTTGTTTCAAATTGTGATTGTGTTGATTTTACTAAGAGTTATGTTTTGGAATTGTGTGATAGTATGTTAGATTGTAAAACGATTTCGAAACTCAAGTTGACATGGTGATTGTGTTGAAAATGCTAAGCGTTAAGATGTGGATTTGTGTATGAATATGATTGAGTTAGTTTATGTATTTTTGGAAGAATATGCAGGGAAATTGATTGGCATTAAGTCAGTGGCTCAGCTATGCTGTCAATCGATTGCTCAATCGATTGCCCAATCAATTGCCCAATCAATTGTCGATTGAATTAAGCCCAGAGTTCAAACTTCACTAAAAACCTTCAAGAAATCGATTTGGAAGTCGATTGGCATTAAGTCAGTGGCTCAGCTATGTTGTTAATCGATTGCCCAATCAATTGCCCAATCGATTGAATTAAGCCCAAAGTTCAAACTTCACTAAAAACCTTCAGGAAATCGATTTGGAAATCGATTGGCTTTAATGTAGGGGCTCAATTATCCATTTAATCGATTTCCCAATCGATTGGCTTAGTGGAAATTCTTATTTTGAGTTAGATAATTGATTGCTCAATTAATTTATCAATGTTTTGTTCAGTTGTGTATCACTTGATGGATTGAGAACTCTATTTGATTTCATTTACATTTGGCAAGCATTGTACGAACTTTTAGCATATGGAAAATCCTTTTAAGGTGCATGCTAAGTTGAAAAGGTATTTTGTGCATTTAAAAACTTAAATGTTATGTGTTAACTGTTAATTTATGTTGGTGACCCTTTACAACTATTGTGGAAATCTGGGCTTTGCCCTCAGATGAGAGCCAGGATGATCCTACCGGTTCGTACCCTATGGATGGGAATGTAGATGGGGATGCTTGATTGGAGCTACGTTAGGAGGATCCTACGGGGCACGTGGAGATCACTCAGGGTGTATAGTTTTTGGTAGAATGATCAGATTAGGTTGACATGGAGGGATCATATGTCTCTCTTTTGATTTGTGTTTATTTTTAAACTGGAAAACTGTGCCGCATTTTGATATGTAAATATTTTGGATTCATAATTCGAGAAACTTTTTCCGCTGCTTGTAAATTTTAATGACTTAATTATTTATCCAAATGTTTTACCTCATTTATTTCTCTACTTTATTTTAATTTCTTTTGAAAAAAAAAATACACCATCGCTTTGAAAAACGGGGTGTTACATTGTGGTATCAGAGCTTTGGTTTGGTTTTCTTTGGGGGCTGTGGAACCTTAGGTTCTAGATTGGAGGTTAGGAGTTGTTGTCTGATCATGCGTCGGGGTAATTGGTCTGAGTTATCAGATCAGGGGTGGTTATTATGTGTTGATATATTCGAAACTTAGTTTTGGAATTATTCGAAGTTGTGTTAACACTTCTTCTTGTTATTGGTTTTTCGGAAACACTACCTCTAAGAGGGAACGACGTTGCAAGGATGAACGTCAGTGGGGATGATCAAATGGTTGAAGCTACAAATAACATGGATGTTTTGTTATTGCACGAACTGCTGCAAAGACTCTATGGGATCTGGAGAAGAGGAAAAGAGAGATTTGTGCTCTTAAGATTAAGAGGGTTAGAATATTTTCGTCGTTACCATCCTCCAAAGTTCAAGGGTGATGAGGACTCAGGAAAAGAATTGATTAGTAGATTCAAGAAATGGAAAAGATCTTCGAGATGACGGAGTATCAGGCAGAGTTCAAGCAAGTCATGACGGCATGGAATTGATGAAATGGTTCCAAGGACACAGAAGCTATGTGTTGATGTTAACTCGAAGATGATGAGTATGGATGGATTAATATTAGACTAATGAGGGATTTCAAGTAAAGATCTAAGTGGAGGACTTTTGGTAAGAAAAGTATTAGATGTTTTCCCTGGTAGATTTCAGGATGAGTCTGGATGAAGTTTGACAATTGTCAAAGAGATGTGAACATCATGGAATTG
Source organism: Cicer bijugum (assembly GCA_037974875.1). Classification (NCBI taxonomy): domain Eukaryota; kingdom Viridiplantae; phylum Streptophyta; class Magnoliopsida; order Fabales; family Fabaceae; genus Cicer; species Cicer bijugum. The sequence continues at coordinate 844,522 of JBBPBT010000474.1, read as the reverse complement.
TTGAGAAGATAAGGCTTCCATTTGGAATAACATTTGGTGCTTAGGTGTCAATGAAAGAGACTGGTAGTGAAGTTAAGGGAGTGTTGCACATTAGGAGTGAATACTCCTTTGGATAGATAAAATACGTTTTGAGGAATGGTCAATACCTTGAGGGGAAAAGTCGAGCATTCGAGTTAGACTAGATTCATAACTTGGATTATTAAGTATGGATAGTAATATTGGATGAATCTATAGACACGTAAGTGTGAATTTTGAGCGATGTTCAGAAAAACCTAATGAGTTAAGCCTTGATGTATTGAACTCTATGTTACCATTAAGTGGAATTTGAAGTAATCGAGTACGAGAATACTTGAGATTGCGGTAATATAAGTTTGAGAGTCTATTAAAGGATGGAAATTACTAAGAGGATGTTAATATTTTGATAGGACTGAAGGATTATTCGAGATTTGATTTGGGACCCTAAGATGGTTGATTTTAGCAGATGATTTAAAATCTCCCAAGGTTGGAGGGAGGACCAAGTGATGCTTAAAACTTTCATAATCGAAGGAGTTGAGACAGGCAAGTGATAAATAATTCATGTTAAGGATGGAAGTGTTTGGAGATTTCGAGGATCATATTTTAGAATATTATTCAATGATAAAAAGTGAAAAAGAAGAAATGTAACAACTGATTTATAGTTTAGTTGTTGGTCTTGGGAAGTCAAGCGTGAAGATTTGAAGTGATCATTTTAGTAACTAGATGGACGAAGAAATGTATGTGAGTTTTTGAGATATTGTACTGCAAAAATAAAAAAATTATGAGGATGAAGTTATAGATAATTATCTTTTTGGAAATGTTATGGGGAACGTTTGAGAAATAATTCTTTAGAACGTTCGAATGTTAGGATTCTTTCAGTTTATATCTCGGTGAAGGTTGAAAAGGAATAAGAATCCAGCAAGTGAAACAAATATTAGAAAAATGTGCCAAGAAATTGTCGGAGCAACACATAGAGATGTAGCTTATGACGATTAAAGATTCAGGAAAGGAATTATCTCACCTATAATTCAGACATTATTATTATAAAGGTATGCCAATGATATAAAGACATTACTTGAGTACATGTCATGGGGATTATTATTGTGTTCGTCAACCAAAGGAGTTCAATGTTTGTTTGATGGGAATCAAATTTTAGAATTTTATTTAATGATAGAAAATGAAAAAGAAGAAATGTAACAAATGATTAATGGTTTAGATTTTGATCTTGAGAAGTCAAGCGTTAAAATTTAAAATGAGTGTTTCAGTGACTAGATGATGATGAAAGGTATGTGGGTCTTTGAGATATTTTACAGCAAATTTATGAGGATGAGGTTTATATATAATTATTCCTTAGGAGATGCTTATTGGGAACAAATAAGAATCAAACAAGTGAACGAAATTTTGGGAAATGTGCCAAGAAAATGTATCAGAACAACACATGGAGATGTAGCTTATGACAATTAAGGATTCATGAAAGGAATTATCTCACTCGTGATTTAGATAATGTTATTATAAGGGTATGCGAATGATTCAAAGGCACTAATTGAGTGCATGTCATAGGGGTTGTTATTGTTTTCGCCAATCAACAGAGTTTAATGTTTTGTTGATAGGGAAGAATGGAGCACGAAATGGAAAAGCTTGGTGGGAACTAGTAAGGCTTGATTTATTGAAATCACTATAATGAAGATGTATCAAGGTTAAAGGTTGAAATTTAAGGTTTGTATAAATGAAAAAGTAATGGAGTGAATACAATATGTTTTACCCGTCATGATGAAAAGATAATCATCAAGCTACAAACAAAGGACACGACAGAATTGAGAAGTATCAGAATGAATGTTGGTAGTAGATGTAAGAAAATTATTTTTGGGTTTGTCCATAATTGCGAAGTATGTAGGAGATGGATTAGTGAAGTGTGAATTTGAGGTGTTAAGGCATGAGACAAATGTAGGTCTGAATCATGAATGAAATTAAAGTTGGATTTTGTTAGAGACGTGACTCTTGAAACAAAGCACTAAACCTGAACGAAATTTGTTTGTTGTAGGTGGTATAGTTCTGGAATATTGTCGAAAAAAATTTTAGCAAGCTTAGATCACCAAGCAAATGTGGGGATGAAATTATCAGAGTTATAATTAGAAAAACATATGGATAAGAACACAGTGGTTTGGCGTAATTGTGCGACTAAAGAGAAATCGAGGATTTGTGGACCATGGAGATATTTAGGAGTTCTCGGCGGTAATGATTGGATGATTCGTATCAAGTGGATGTATATGAGGCTGTGTGACATTGCTATGGGCGATAGGATCAAAGTTATAGGAAAATAAGGAAAAACTCAGTGGAGCTTGAGAAGATTGTTTGACCGCTTGTGCATTAGAATAACCTTAAGTGGAAGTTGTAAGACCCTTAATTTTAAATTCTAATTTATGTATTTTGGGGGAATTTTGTGCTGAATTTATGAGGCTTTTTAGCCAATTTTATGGCATTTTGTGAGTTAGATGCCAAAAATATCTTTTTAGAGACCCGATTAAAATTGTTAATCGATGAATAATTTTATTTAAACACGGTGAATCTTTTTTCGAAGAATTTTTTTTTTTTCTGAAATGCAGTATTTTTCAGAAAAATTCATCTGTCCATTGAATTACGGCGAGAGTAGATATTTTTCTGAAAAAGTGGTTTGTGATGTGCTGCGAGGTGGCAGACGCAATGATGATTTTTATAAAAATATTTAGATATTTGTAATATCTAGATATTTATTATTATTATTATTATTTTAATATATTATATATATATATATATTATTATAATATATATATGTATGTATGTATGTATGGAACGAAAGGAGACAAATTTTTCCCGTGAAGCCATGCCTGCCATGCCTCTCTCTTCCTTCTTTTCCTTGGATCTTTCTTTTTATTTTTCTTTCTTTGTTTTAAGAAAAACACAGACAAGTGTTGTTAGAAAACTAAAACACAAAATACAAACTCTCATTTTTCTCTTAGATCTAAGCTTCGTTTCGAGAAGTGACAGAAGAGAAAGTTGCTCATTGCCACGCAACGGTGCTAGTGAGCTAGTTATCGACGCAGCGTCACGAACTTAAATTTTATTGAAATTATCCGCATTGCCGTAATCGCTTTTTAAAGCTACAATGGAGGTAAGGGCTCCTTCCAAACTTTTAGTTTGCATTTAGGACATTATTTATGATTTTGTGGAAAAGAAATTTGATGTATTTGAGGTATGATTTTGTGAAAAATTAATTTTATGTGATTATGTGTAATTTAGTGGAATTTAAATTTGAGGTGTGGTTTGTGCTGATTCAAGTATGGTGTGATTTATATGTTCATAATTATTATTATGAATTTTTGAGATTTGATTTATTTGTGGATTTTGTAGAAAATGAATTGATGAAATTTGGTGGTTTATGTGTAAAAATGTGGAATTTTGAAATTGAGTGAGCTATGTTTGAATTGTTGAAATTTAACTGAGGTGTTATATGTGTGTTGTGGAATTGAATTGATTGTTGTTGGTGTGAATTGCCGATAATTAAATTTGATGAGTTTGAGTTACGTAATGATTTATTTTCAAATAAATGAGTTTGAACTGAAATTTAAATTTTACAAAAAATTAGCGTTGTTAAAGTTGTGAAAAAGTTTAAATTTTAACTAAGTTAAAGAGTTTGAGCAAAAAGATAGAATGAAATTAAAAATGGTTAGAGTTTAAAATGTTACTCTATTAATTACTCTTTGATTGAGTTTAAAAAGAAAAAAAGTTTTTAGTATTTTATTAACTCAAAAATTTCGGTGCTTTAATAGTCGAGTGTGTGTATGGGAAATTTTGACGATATTTGTTTTATTTAGTTTTAAATAAATAATATAGTTTATTTGGTTTTAAAACTTTGGTGTGTGGGAAAGATTTAATTTTGGGAATTTTGTTGTGTTTGGATTAGTTTTATTGAGAACAAGTTGTTATAAATATTCATGTTTATGTAGTTAGCTCCTTGAATCTCGAAAAGTAATCGAGATCGTTGGCACCAAGTTAGCGGTGGGGAGAACTCTGATATATTAATGTTGTTGTGGTGATTTATGGTTGAAAATTTTAGAGATTGAATATGGTGATTAATATTTGAAAATTTTGGTGATTTATGTTAGGTGAAATTGATGTGTTCATAATTAATATTATGAATTTTTGAGATGAAATTTATGTGTGACTTGGTGGAAAATGAATTTAATTCAATTTAGGTGTGAATGGAATTTGGAGATGTGATTTATGTGTGGTTTTGGAAATTTTAATTGGTGTGAATAAATATGTTTGAGTATGCTATGTGTTGTGTTTGAAAAATCATTAGTGTTAAATGAGTATTAAAAATGGGGAATCTTTAATAGCTGTATTTACTTAAAGATTACGGTGAAAAGAATCAGAGTATGCTCATCCATTTCATAGTACATGGTGACTACGATGGGGTCACGGTGATAGTGGTGACCGTGATGGGCCACGGGATGATGCCATGTGAATTGTTGGTTCTTCTTATCCTTGCGGGGATTGTCGCGTCGTTCTGATATGTGAGAGATTGCACTCTAGAATGTGCAGATCTGTGAGCGATTGCACTCTAGAAAATTGTGTTGGTCTGTGAGCGACTACACTCTTGTATGTCGTGCTGGTCTGTGAGAGACTACATGCTAGTAAATCGTGCTGATACGTGAGAGATTGCACCTCGGGAATTAGTACTGATGTGTGAGAGGCTGTACAACTATGATTTACGCCCCTCGAGGAGGGTTTTGGTTTGGAATTCCGGAATCATGCATTTTGGCATATACGCATTTCATTAGGATGCTTGGCATGCGAGTCATATTTGTTATACTTTGACGATTATATATACATATTCGGTTGTTGTTGTGATTTGTCGTAATTGCTTTGAGGTGTGAAGTTGGGTTGATTAAATTTTGATGTATTTATGTGTTCATAATTGATTTAATGAATATTCAATGTGTGATTGAGGTGTGAATTTGTGGAGATTAATTTGGTGTTAATTATGTGTTCATAATTGATAATATTAATGTTTGAAATGTTGATTGATTCAGAGCCATTTTAGAATTGAAAATCTGCATTTTCTCAATTGTATTCGGCTACGACAATGCAGTTTGTCAAAACTTCATTTTTCAGCATTGTTTATGCATTTTTGGACATATAAAAACCCTTTCGAGGAATATGCTAAGACGAAAGTTTCTTTTGAGCATTTGAAAATATAAGAATTTTGCTATGTGATATTTGTTAATTTCGGTTGGTGACCTTTATAATTATTATGGAAATTTGGGCTTTGCCCTCAGATGAGAAACAGGATCATCCTACCGGTTAGTACCCTGTAGATGGGGAGGTAGTTGGACACCTTAACTGGAGCTGTGTCAGGAGGATCTTGCGGGGCGTGTGGAGATCACTGATGTCATATAGTTTTCGTAGTATGATCAGATTAGGTGGTTGTATAAGGACTAGATGTCTTTCTCTTGGGATTGTATTTATTTCATTTTGGAAGATTGTATCTATGTTTAAACTGTTTGATGACTTTTTCTTTTAATGGGTCCATGTTCCACATTTTGATGTGATGTGGGGAAAGTAGAGATTCTTGGGGCAATGCTTTTATACAGGTGTTTGCCGAGAATACTCCAAGGGTATGAGCTATGTCTGATAGGTCTCATAGCCCCGTTGTATTTTTTTCTATTTAAATACTTTAGATTTTTTTTCAAAAACTATTTCCGCTGTTTGTATATATTGTTGACTTTTGTCGTTGTGTTAAAACTTAAATATTTATCTAAAAGTATTTTCCTTGTTTGTTTCTTTGTTTAAAAAAAAATACGCTCGCGTTGTTAAAAATCGGGGTGTTACACAAGTCGCAAAGAGCATTATTACAGTTCGGTTAAGATAGTTTAAGCCACCATCATGGTTGTCGGCTACTTATTGACAAATTGAGGAACTAATCATCCTTAATATCTTGTTGATAGTAAAAAAATCATGTTGAATGGAATGAACGTGTCTTACCGGCTATGGTAATGTATCGAGTTATTAAGCACCCTATGAAATGGGGTATGCAACACTTTCTTCCAGTGGGCCGGGCGAAACAAGTTGTGACTTGTAAGTTGAATTTGAGTACAAACCTAGTGTGGATTGTTACTCATACTTTAAGTTTTGAGGACGAAACTTCTTTTTGGAGGATAGTAATGTAAGATTCTTAATTTTAAATTCTAATTTATGTATTTTGGAGAATTTTGTGCATAATTTCTGAGGCTTTTTAGCCAATTTTATGGCAATTTGTGAGTTAAATGTCAAAAATATTTTTTTAGAGACCCGATTAAAATTATTCGTCGATGCATAATTTTATTTAATTAAGGTGAATCTTTTGTCGAAGAAAAAAATTTATGAGATGCAACATTTTTCAGAAAATTCATCTGTCCATTTAATTACGGCGAGAGTAGATATTTTTCTAAAAAAGTGGTTTGTGATGTGATGCGATGTGACAGGCGTAATGATGATTTTTATAAAAATATCTAGATATTTGTTTAGATATTTATTATAATTTATTATTATTATTATATATATATATATATATATATATGAAACAAAAGAGAAAGCTTTACCTGCAGTTCATATTTCATTCTTCTTCCTTCTTTCTCAATTTCAAGAAAACAAAACACAAGTATAGTGTTTTTTCAAAAAAAAAAAAACTCAAAAATAGACCTTCATTTTCTTCGACTTCTGAGCTTCATTTCGAGAAGTGACAGAAGGGAAAGTTGCTCATCTCCACATTGCAGTGTAGTGAGCCAACTTTTGAAGCGACGTCGCGAGCTAAAATTTTACCGAAATTAATCGCAGTGCCGTCATCGCTTGTTAAAGCTACGATTAAGGTAAGGGTTCCTTCCAAACTTTTAGTTTGCATTTAGGATATTATTTGTGGAAAAGAAATTTGATGTGTGCATTTGTGGAAAATGAATTTAATGCGATTATGTGCGATTTAGTGAAATTTAAATTTGAGGTGTGGTTTGTGGTGATCCATATTTGGTTTGATTTATATGTTCATAATTATTATTTTGAATTTTTTTAGATGTGATTTATTTGTGGATTTTGTAGAAAATGAATTGATGAAATTTGGTGGTTTATGTGTAAAAATATGGAGTTTTGAAATTGGGTGAGTTATGTTTGATTTGTTGAAATTTAATTGAGGTGCTATATATGAGTTGGGTTGTGGGTGAGTTATGATTGAATTTGGTGTGAATTGGCGGTAATTAAATTTGATATGTTTGAGTTACGTAATGAGTTATTTTCAAATAAATGAGTTTGAACTGAAGTTGAAATTTTACGAAAAATTTAGAGTTGTGAAAAAATTCAAATTTTGACTAAGTTAAAGAGTTTGAGCAAAAAGATATATTGAAATTAACAATCGTTAGAGTTTAAAATGTTACTCTTTTAATTACTCTTTGATTGAGTTTAAAAGGAAAAAAAATGGGCTTAGAGTATTTTATTAACTCAAAAATTTCGGTGCTTTAATAGTCGAGTATGTGTGTGTGTGAAATTTGAACAATATTTTTTTTTTAGTTTTAACTGAATAATATAGATTATTTGATTTTAAAAGTTTGGTGTGTGAGAAAGATTTAATTTTAGGAATTTTTTGTGTGTGGATTAATTTTATTGTGAACAAATTGTTATAAATATTTATGTTTATGTAGTTAGCTCCTTGAGTCTCGAAAAAGAATTGAGACCGTTGGCACCGAGTTAGCGGTGGGGAGAACTTTGATATATTAATGTTGTTGTGGTGATTTGTGGTTAAAAATTTTGGAGATTGAATATGGGTGATTAATGTTTGGAAATTTTGGTGATTCGTGTTTGGTAAAATTAATGTGTTCATAATTAATATTATGAATTTTTTTAGAAGAAGTTTATGTATGGATTGGTGAAAAATGAATTTAATTTAATTTATGTGTGGATTGGATTTGGAGATGTGATTTATGTGTGTTTGTGGAAATTAAAATTATTGTGAATAATTATGTTTGAGTATGATCTGTGTTGTATCTGAAAAATCATTAGTGTTAAATGAGTATTAAAAATGGGGAATATTTTAATAGTTGCATTTACTTAATGATTGTGGTGAAAAGAGTCAGAATATGCTCATGCATTTCATAGTACATGGTGACCGCGATGGGGCCATGGAGATAGTGGCGATCGAGATGGGCCACGGGATGATGCCATGTGAATTGTTGGTTCATCTTATCCTTGAGGGGATTGTCGCATCGTGTTGATCTATGAGAGATTGCACTCTAGAATGTGCTGATATGTGAGCGATTGCACTCTAGAAAATTGTGTTGGTCTGTGAGCGAATGCAATCTTGTATGTCGTGCTGGTCTGTGAGATACTGCACGCTAGTAAATCATGCTGATCTGTGAGAGATTGCACCTCGATAATTAGTATTGGTCTGTGAGAGGCTGTACAATTATGATTTACGCTCCTCGAAGAGGGTTTTGGTTTGGAATTCCGGAATCATGCATTTTGGCATATACGCGTTGCATTAGGGTGCTTGGCACGCGAGTCATGTTTGTTATACTATGATGATTGTATAAACATATTCGGTTGTTGTTGTGATTTGCCGTAATTGCTTAGAGGTGTGAAGTTGGGTTGATTAAGTTTTGTTGTACTTATGTGTTGATAATTGATGTTATGAATATTCGATGGGTAATTGAGGTGTGAATTTGTGGAGATTAATTTGGTGTTAATTAGGTGTTCATAATTGATAATATTTATGTTTGAAGTGTTGATTGATTCAGAGCCATTTTAGAACTTAAAATCTGCATTTTCTCAGTTGTATTCGGCTACAACAGTGTAGTTTGTTAAAACATCATTTTTCAAACATTGTTTATGAATTTTTGGATATATGAAAACCCTTTCGAGGAGTATGCTAAGACGAAAGGTTCATTTGTGCATTTAAAAATATAAGAATTTTGCTATGTGATATTTGTTAATTTCGGTTGATGACCTTTACAATTATTGTGAAAATCTGGGCTTTGCCCTCAGATCAGAATCAGGATCATCCTACCGGTTAATACCATGGAGATGGGAAGGTAGTTAGTCATACCTGACCGATGTTGTGTCAGGAGGATCTTGCGGGGCGCGTGGAGAGATCATATGGGTTGTGTAGTTTTTGTAGCATGATCAGATTAGAAGGTTGTATAGGGTTTAGTTGTCTTTCTTTTGTGGATGTATTTATTTCAATTTGAAAGACTGTACATATACCTCATATTGTCAGCTTGACTTTTATTTTGATGGGTCCTTGTACCATTTTTTTGATGCGACGTAGGAACGTTAAAATTCTTAGGGCAGTGCTTTTGCACATGTGTTTGCCGAGAATTCTCTAGGGGTATGAGCTATGTCTAATAGGTCTCATAGCCCCAGTGTATTTTGTCGTGTAAATACTTTGGGTTTGTATTTCAAAAACTATTTCCGCTGGTTGTAAATATTGTTGGCTTTTGTCGTTATGTTACGACTAAAATATTCATCCAAAGGTATTTTCTTTGTTTAAAAAAAAAACACTCGCAGTGTTAAAATTCGGGGTGTTATAGGATGAAACTAAATATTCAAAAGATCTGAAAACGTGGAATGTTAGTAATTCAAAAAATATTACTTGGATTAATAATTCTGTTGAGTTGTCTATAAGAGTGCAACTAACCAAATATTCTATTGCTAATGAGATTTAGGATCACTTGAAACATTTGTTTGTTCAGTCTAACTTTGCAAAACGTTATCAGTTGAAAAGTGATATTATAGCCCTTAAGCATAACAATATGACCACTCATGAATTCTATTCGGCAATGACTAATTTATGGGATCAATTGACTCATATGGAAACACCTGAGATGAAATTTGTCAAAGCATACATTGATCAAAGATAGGAGCAATATATTGCTTGGTTTATAATGGCTCTTCGTGATGATTTTGAGGGCCTTCGTGGGAGTATTTTGCATCGTTCCCCTCTTCCTAATATTATATCAGTAGTTAGTAAATTGTTGTCATAAGAAATCATACTTAAAACTCATTCTGGTGTCTCAGATAAGGTAATCCTCCATTTGTTTTTGCTGCTCCTGTTCGAAAAGGAAAATCTCAAGGGAGGGCTAGGCTTGGTAATGATGAATGTGCATTTTGCAAAGAAAAAGGTCATTGAAAAACACATTGTCCGAAATTGGGAAGAGCACATAAAAAGAATTTTAGGGAGCCATTGTCCAATGTTGTTGCTTCCACTTCTCCTACCATTCGCTCTAGTTCTGGTTATGTATACTTATCTGAGACTGCTTCCCAAATATCTGATATTGCAGACCAACTCTTCTAAACGTTGGAACTCCTATAGTATGTTAGGTATATCTTCTTCTATATGGATTTTTGATTTTGGACCATCTCACCATATGACATATGATGATAAATCCTTTGTGTCTATGACTCCTGCCTCGTTTGTGTTAGTTATGACTGCTGATGGCACTTATATGCCACTAGTAGGCACTGGTTATGTGTCCACACCTAAAAGGTATCTTTCTAATGTTTATTATATTTCTAATCTTACTTTGAGTCTTGCTTCTGTTAGTCAAATATGTTATTTCGGTTATTCAGGAATATTTTGTTCCATTTCTTGTCGTGTGCATGATCCACATTCCGAGAGGCTGATTAGGACATGCCATAGACAGGGGAGATTTTATGTTTTGGATGACTTGCAAGTCCCAAATATTGTAGCCTCATCAACTTGTGCAAACTTATTATCTAGTTTTCTCTTGAATTCTTTGTATTCTAGTTTTTATTTATGGAATTCTCGCCTTGGACATGTTACTGCTTCTACAGGAGCTTTAGGAAAGTTACAAATTAGTGTTATTTCAGATTGTTGTGGTTGTAAACTTGCTAAATTTCCAGTTTTACCGTTTAGTAAAAGTGTTTCCGTTTCATATGCGCCTTTTAATTTAATTCACTCTGATGTTTGGGGTCCATCATCGATTCTCACCAAAGGTGGATCTAGATATTATATTTTTTTTTTATTGATGATTACACTCGTTATTGTTGGGTTTATCTTATGAAAAATCGGTATGAATTTTTTGACATTTATCATATGTTTTGTGCTATGGTCAAAACTTAACATAATGTTATAAAGTGTTTTTCTTGTGATTTAGGTGGTGAATATACCTCTAATAAATTATTTGAATTACTTGCTTATGATGGAACCATCCACCAGACATCTTGTACTGATATTCCACCACAAAATGGAATTGCTAAAAGGAAACACCGTCATATTATAGAGACTGCTCGTTCCCTTTTGTTGTCTGCTAAGGTTCCTTTGTCATATCAGGTTTGTCTCCCTATGAAAAATTGTATGCTTCTATCCTTGATTACTATTCTTTTAAAGTCTTTGGTTTTGCCCTCAAGTAGAGTGCGGTAAGTTTTCTCGTTCAGCCATGTGTGTTTTTCTTGGTTATAGGGATGGTCAAAAGGGTTATCGTTGTTATGATTCTCATGTAAGGAAACTTTATGTTTCTCGTGATGTTGTTTTTCATGAGCACATCCCTTTTTACTTTGTTTCCTCTGATTGTCATATTACTAAGAGTTCTGTACTAACCCATATTGATTCGTTTGATCTTAATGATAACGCTTTTAGGGATTGTAATGATGAGAATTATAGGAAAAATACTACTACTCCACATGATGACATCCCTTTTGTCCCCCCGACTGCCCAACCACCTCCTACGATTGTTGATCCTCCTCGTTACCCCTCTCATCAATGTAACTCTACTCAATTACCTAATTTTGTTTATTCCACTTATTCTGCTTCGTTTTCTTCTTTCTTAACCTCTACTCACAGTTTGTGTGAGCCCTCTTCTAATAAAGAGGATATTCTTGATCCTCTTTGGTAACAAGCTATGGTAAAATAACTCTCTGAATTGCACAAAACCGATACATGGAAATTAGTACCTCTTCCTACTGGAAAATATGCTATTGTGTCTCATTTGATATACAAGATCAAAACTACATCTGATGGGTCATTTGAGCGCTACAAAGATATTGGGTCTCCCACGGATGGTGTTCCTTTACCAGATCTCAATTTGTATCGTATTTTAGTTGGCAGCTTAGTGTATCTTACGATTACCAGACCTGGCATTGCTTATGTTGTTCATATTGTTAGTTAGTTTGTTATCTCTCCCATTACAGTACATTGGGCCGCAATTCTTCGTTTCCTTCCCAGAACTCAACTTCAAAGCCTTCTTTTTCCATCTTCATCCTCATTGGAGTTACGTGCTTATTTTGATGCTAATTGGATTGTTGACACCACATATCGTAAATCCACCACAATGTTTTGTATCTTTCTTAGAGACTCTCTGTTTAATGGAGGACTTTCTGAGTACTGGAAGGATAGGCTGAGAAGTTTCTATATTTCATAAGACCTTGAACTTTGGAACTTGGTGGAAGATGGTTATACTATTTCAAAGAATATTGATGGTATTGAGATTCCAAGGAAAGATATGGATGGTGATCTGAAAAAGATGTATGAAATGCATCATATGAATTATTTAAGAATATTTTATCAAGATTTATTCATAAGAAGATATGAATTATTTATCGGAAGCTTTTATCATGATTTATCACAAGAGGATAAGAATTATTTATAAGAAGATTTGGTCAAGATTTATCTTCAAGAAGATATGAATTATTTACATGAAGATATGAATTATATACAAAATTTATTACTGGAAGATATGAATTACTTATAAGAATATCTTATATTGATTTATCTACAAGAAGATATAAATTATTTACAAGAATATATGAATTGTTTACAAGAAGATATGATCAAAAATTATTTATAAGAAGAAAATCTCACAAAAAAATAAATTTTTTATTTGAAAAGATATGATTCAGATTTTAAAATAAACAAAAAAATATTGATCAAAGCAAGCAATAGGAAGGAAGTTTCATTTGAGGAATTTGAGAAAGCAATCTTAACAAAATACGAATAGTATCAATCTGAATAATTTACAAATTTAGTATTAGCAAAATATGAACAATATCAATCTGAAGAATTTACAAACTCAATCTTAACAAAATACGAACAATGTCAATCTAAAGAATTTACAAACTCAATCTGAACATAATAAGAATAGAATCAATCTAGAAGAACTTCCTATATTGGGTTCAAAAATAAAGAATTGGCTAAAAAACATATTATCAAGAAGCACCTTAAGAATTATTTTTGAATAAGATAATTGTTGACAAAGCTAGGAATGAAGATACAATTCAAAATTAAACAAGGACTAAATTGAAACTCTGATTTTATCTATATATAGATACTCAAGGCAGTAGAAGAAGATCATCCCTAAATAAATAAAAAAGTGTAAAAGAACTCAAGCTAAAAAATTCCAAATTCTCTTAGAGTGCAAAGAGAGAAATAATTGTTCGAATAAAAAATATTTTATAAGTGTTTTTCTTAGAATATGATAGTTATTGTTCTAATCAGCTTGTTAGAAGCAACTACTCAACTTACAAACCTTTGTATTCAAAACCGGTAATGGTGTGTTAGTGTGCCTTCAACAATATGGGATTGTTGGATTGTGTAGATAAGACTTGGCAGGTAGAGTCAAGATGTTTGTGTTCCTCAAAAGTTAGTGGTGAATCAGGATAAATTACTTCTTATTTTTGTTATTGCTTCTACTATAAGTAAATTATCAAGTCTAAACCAATTAAATCAAATAATAAAAAAGTTATCAACTTATTCAAATACAATTCAATCCTCTTTTTCTGTATTTGCACCTTTACTAAGACTAGAACCGCCAGTTGAACCTACACCCTTGTGGAGTATTAGTAAGTTTCTTACCAACTAAACCAACCTTCAGTAGCCATAGTCCCAACACTTCATCATCAAATTTGATACCCATACCTGACAATTGATCTAGGAGCCCTTGAAAATCATGTAAGTGATCTGAAATAGAAGTCCCCTCCTAGTACCTCAAATTCATCAAGGAGTTCAACAAATACAACTTATTATTCCCTGATTTAGAAGCATACAAAGATTCAATCTTCTTCCTCAAGGATCTTGCATGTTCCTCATTAGCAATGTGATTATAAACATTGTCTTCTACATATTGCCGAATAAAACCACAGACCTGCTGATGTTCAAAACTCCAATCCTCATCAGTCTTGGATTCTGACTTCTCACTAGCAAACACAGGAAGATGCAAATTCTTCACAAATAACAGATCCTTCATTTTTCCCTTCCATAAGTGATAATTAGTGTCATTCAAACAAATCATTCTATTTGTATTTGCCTCCATCATTCAAACAAGTCAAACAACCCCTTAACCAAAGAGCTCTAATACCACTCTAATGGGAAATTCAACAACAAATAACAATTACAACTCTAACAGAGCAATATGCAGCGAATAATCAATTTCCCAAACTTGCAAGAATATGTGAGGAGCAATCAAGAAATAATCACAACAACTAAAATCACCATCACAAAGGACACAATAATTTTTAACGTGGAAAAACCTTCTCAATGTGAGAAGTAAACAACCACGGGACCAAGCCAATAATAGAGCTCCATTATGATCAAAATATGGGTACAAGAGAGTTTCAAATATGGCACAAATTCGTGCTCAGTAACCAGCCAAAAACAACAAGGTAACCAGCACAACAATCAGCCAAAACAATGAGAAAACAAGCATGAAATTGAGAACAAAGTTCAGCAGAAAAAACCAAGAAAAACTGCTGCTGCCCGAGTTCAATTTCTCCCACCTCAGACCTCTGATTGACGCTCCAACCTGTCAGATTGAAGTACCACGAGTCACAAACTTGCTGTCCAAATTTTAGCCCGATCCGGCGGTGAACGAAGGAGAAATCACGAATCTAGTGCAGCTGCTCTGTTTTATGCGAAAATAGGTTTTGCTCTTCCTCTCTCACTTTTCTCTTTGTCGCACTCTCTGAATTCAGCTCTCTCACACCCACTAATCTGACATCTCTCCACTTGGTTAAGTAAGACACATGGGCTTGCACATATTTGACCTTTCTCCACATAGGAAAGGAGCCCAAAATCCAACATAAATAATTCAACAACATCACATTCAACCTTGGAAAATAACTACAAATAAATTGTATAACTTTACCTAATGAAATAAGAATCGGGAGAATTATCAGCAAAGCGGTTGACAAGGAAAGTAATAGCTACCAAGCAAAAATGGACAAGTTTATATTAATGATATTCATTACACTCATATCTCTTATATAATAAAAATTATTGGTATAAATATATCATTAGGTTTGAAACATTCCCCACAATGTTTGATAACATTTAGTCTTAGTTGCTTGAGCCAACTCATGCACTATCTTGTTATACGCATGACTAATTAGATTAACTCAACAACCAATATATATCATCAAGTAAAAAACAATCAATACTATAGTTTAAGATAAAATAATCAATATATCATTGAATTAACAATTTATCATTTGATTCTTAATTCGAACACGTATTCACACCAAATTTTTTTAAGTTCAATTCATTGATCTTTAGAGTAACTCAGATATTTGAATTCATCAAAGTATTATAAAATATAATCCAATTAAATTAAAATTAATCAGATAAAAATATTAAATATTAAAATAATATAAATCATATAGAATAGAATTAACACACTGTATTTGAAATCACATTTTGATTAGAAGTGACAATTTTTTTCATGAACCTCATAACATAGTACGCACAATCAATCTCATTTTTTTTAGGAAGACACTAGACAAATGAAATTAAATATAAAAATGTAATAATATAAAAAACAAAACTTGAATCTCATGTTAATTTTATAAGACAAATTTTTTTATAATATTTATAGTCATACACCATATGTAATAGGTAGCTATATAAAATTTGTAATGGTTTCCACATAATCTTGCTCGATTTATTGCTTTAAACTTAAGCTCTCCTTTGAGCGCGGAATATTTGGATAGCTATAACAAATATATGAAAATGAATATACTTAAAATAACCACACACAAACAATCACATATATTTATACATATTTTGTTACAATTGTATACTTATGTATCAAGCATAAACTTTAATTTTGAGTGATTTCTATAATCACCATGTATTGAATCCAAATATATAAAAAATTTCAATAAGAAAATCAAGTACAAAAAGAGAATAATATATCATAAATTAAATCTGAAAGAAAATCTAACCCAAAATTATATGGTATAATAAACAACTTATTGGGATGATATTTATTGTCCATCATTACATTCACTACATAATCTATTACCCGAGTTGGATCATTTTCAAACTTGGATATCTAATGGAGTGATATAAAGAAAAATTTGTTAATCAATTGACATGAACACACTAATTTTTCATACAAGTACTTTGAATGAAAATATAACATGAAGTCACTGATTCATTAATACAAAAAAATAATTATTTCATCTAAAGTTATTTGAAATACCTTATATATATGGAGATAACAAAATCACCTATTTTTTGATGTTTGAATAGCTCTATCATTTATTTCTTACTAATAATTTCTACATAAGAAACACCAAAATTATTTTTCTCTATTTGTATTTCACTCATATCCACATTCATAGACATATTTCTTTTTACATATGATTCAACACACTGCACAAATCGGAAAATAGGTGCACAACCCTTTTTAGGGTACGACTTTTGAAGTCTTGATTTTGCAAGTTCTTGTTTTGATGTTGCAACCGACATATTGCTAGGTCCGACATATTGCTAGGTCTAACCTTCTCATTTTGTCTGACTTGTTGTAGTTTTTGTGTTTAAATGTAAATCGTCATGAAATTTAGTTAGTTAATGATTAGCTACTTAATGCTTAAATACTAAAACATTAACTAAGTGGTATTTATAACATTCCTCTTTACCATATATATCAATATCCCTATTTTATTGATGTGCCTGATTTGTTCCCCCTTAACATCGTTATTATTTACTTTGGATTATACATGAGTCTTAAAATGGTGTAAAAATTTAAAAATTTCAAAACAAAATAATAAAATGTTTTCAGAAACAACTTTCAACAATATATGAGGATCAATAGATGTTTTGTCAGATCCCGTCTCTTTTAATATAAACATATAAATAAATAATCATAAAAATTAGATTATTATTACCATCTCATATAATATATATATATATATATATATTTTCTTTTTTTTTTCAAACGTGTATATCTCATTCGTAAGTGTTTGTATGGATATATTGGCTGCGATAGTCTCTCATGATTTGTGTTGTTTAAGTTGTA
>JBBPBT010000474.1:797896-820200 GCA_037974875.1 Cicer bijugum | reverse complement strand
TAAATTTAACAAATTTTTTAGTATGAATTGCATGTTCTAAGACTTCTTTAATAACTCATTTTAAAAAAATAAAGTGAAAAATTATAATAGCTATTAGGTAAAAAATGCTACGGTATTAATGCATTTGAAGGAGGCAAATTAAATATTATTAGATGCGTGTAGAGAATAATTGCTGAGATAATGACATATAAATATAATTGTTATTAATTGTAAAATGCTGAAGAGGAGAAATCTTATTATAAAAAAATTAGTTTTTATTTTATTTTTTTATTTTATTGAAATGTGACTTATAAAATCAGTCTCATTTATTATTATTTTTAATTGAATAGAATAAGAAAAATGAAATTTAGGTGAGAGTGACAAGTGATATGTTGCTCTATGAGAGCATGACACATTGGATTTGATTGTTTTTTCCTGAAAATTGGATTTGGTCGTTTTAAAAGGATTAGTAAGTATATATTACACATAATATAGAATTTAGATAAGACTCGAAGATAAATATTATACAACTTATGACGTGTGTTTGATTTGCAAAACAACATAACTGTAAAATTAATACAATTTTGTACTCTATTATATTATGGTCGATGAATAAGACAATAATTTTGTACCAAACCATATTTGATTCGCATATGTATTAGACAAAACAATATATTTTTACTATATTATCTTTAATAATATACTATTAATATTTATAAATGTAAATATTAATAAAGGAAATGTAGAAGAAAAAGTGATGTAGAGAGAAAATAGAGAAAAATAGTAAAGAGAAAGGAGAGAGATACGAGGAAGAGAGAAAGAAGAAACAGAGAGAGAAATGATAGAGGAGAGAGAGATGAAGAAGAAGTTAGATAGAAAGATAAGAGTGTAGATAGAGAGATAAAAGAGAGGAAGAGAGAAATAATGTAGATAAATATAAGAGAGAGATAAGAGAGTGTAGATAACATTGCATAATTATTCAACACTATCTAAAAATTGTAATTTATTTATTTATTTTAACCAAATATACCTATGTTGGCAACTTCTTCCTGTGAATCATCCCAAAGTTATAAAAAAAATTGTACTATTCATATAAGTTAAAATTTTATTTACTTTTTTTATTTAACATTTTAATATCATTCTCATTTTTTAAATACATATACTAGAGATAACTATAAGCGTTGATACTATACTTAAAATTATGAAGTATATTCTTCAAAATTTAGATATGATTATCTCTCTTTTTTTAAAATTGGTTGAGATATATTTATTCTAAATTAAATTCATAATTGGATTCAAATTGACCTTTATACATTTAATAAAATATTTCATAAAATATATACTCAATCTGTTAAGTTGTGGAAGCCATGCATGACTTTTTCGTTATACCTTCATTTTTAGAATTACATAACATTAGGGATAACAATAAAATCCGCACCCGCGAGTACCCACCCGAACCCGCTTGATTTGGGCGGAGAAAACCCGTTTGATTTGGATGCGGGTGCGGGTGCGGATTTTCCCCGACAATAAATTTCGGGGGCGGGGGCGGATTTGAGGATGATGATATCCACCCCGCACCCGCACCCGCATCCGCCCCACAAGTAATATTATTGCAATTTTTAAATTTTATATACATATATATATATATATTTAATATATTAATATTTTCTTAAATATTAAAAATTATAATTTTATCTTTATAAAAAAATATTTTTTAATTTTATTATTATTTAATAACTATTATTTTATTATAATAAATATAATTTTTTTAATTTATAATTTTATTTATATGAATGGGTGCGGGGTGCGGGCGGGGAAACCCGAAACCCATAGCGGGCGGAGATGGGTGTCTAAATTTTACACCCGTTATGAAACAGGGACGGGTGCGGGTTTTCCCTGATTAGTCGGGTGCAGGTGTGGAAGAAGCAAAATCCGCCTCCGCCCCGCCCCATTGCCATGCCTACATAACATTGTATAAAATAATATTTAATTTTATGATTGAATATTAAACTGTTCGGCACGACTACTTAGTTACAATATGATATAAAATTGTTAGTTATACTTATATTATAACATGAGAAACTTAATGAAATTAGCTATTTTTCTTTAACAATGAGAAAATAGTTTTTGTTGTATTTTTTTGGGCAAAATATGATTATTTCATTTCATAAAAAATAAACAAAAAAATAGAATGAGAAGTGTAATGGTAAGCATGGGCACTAGTCTCTAATTAAGATTGCTATAACTAATTAAACCATGAGCAAGCCTATTAACTTGTTACAAAAAGTAAAAGTAAGGTTGAACTTGATACGAGTGGATAAGAAATCTCTACACCGTGATAATATGTATAGAGCCCAACTCATTGGCGAATAGGCTTGAACCACAAACTTGCTATCAGATTCGAAATGAACCCATGCATACCCCACTTGATCAGCCAGTTGAAATGACACGAGGATAACGTGAGCTTCCTCTTTCAGCAACACTCATTACCTAGGTGGTCCATGATGTGTCACAATAGAAAAATTCTTCCAGAGATCCTCTAAAGCATTGAAGTTTTTACTTTGAAAATTTCCTATCTCAAATTTAGCATACTCGGATTTGCAATGTCCTAGTTCTTTGCATTCAAAACAGACGATTCACTAGACGATTCACTTTTGTAACAATTTTTCACCTATTTTTCTGCTATTTCAGGATCGTCTGAAATCTCTTTTTGGATTTCTTTTTTCTTGTTGTTCCACATATGTTGGATTTTGTTTGAGATAATGGATAACTCTTCATCGTTTGAGTCTTATAGACAGACAGAGAGATAGACAAATAGATAGATAGAAATACAGACAAATAGACAGATAGACAGACAAATAGACAAATAGATAGATAAATAGACATACATATAGATAGACAAACAAACAGACAAATAGAGAGACAGACAAATAGACATACAGACAGACAGATAGATAGACAAATAGTTAAATAGATACACATACATATAGATAGAGAGACAAACATATAAATAGCCAGACATATAGACAAACAAACAGACAGATAAACAGACATACAGACAAATAGATAGATAGACAAACATACAGACAGATAGACAAACAGCTAAATAGATAGACATATGGATAGATAGATAGATAGATA
This sequence comes from Cicer bijugum, assembly GCA_037974875.1. Taxonomy (NCBI): domain Eukaryota; kingdom Viridiplantae; phylum Streptophyta; class Magnoliopsida; order Fabales; family Fabaceae; genus Cicer; species Cicer bijugum. The sequence goes on along the minus strand of JBBPBT010000474.1, from coordinate 817,080 downwards.
GATAAACAGACATATAGATAGACAAACAAATAGACATACAAATAGGCAGATAGATAGACATACAAAGAGATAAACAGATAGACAGACAAACCGATAGACAGACAGACAGACTGACAGACAGACAGATAGACAGACAGATAGACAGACACACAAACACACAGACATACACACTGACAAACACATACAGACAAACAGACACACAGACAGATAAACAGACACACATATAGACACTTAGACAAACAGACAGACAGACAAACAGATAGAGAGACAGACAAATAGGCAGACAGATAGATAGACAGATAGATAGACAAACCGATAGACAGACAGACTGACTGAAAGACAGATAGACAGATAGATAGACAGACAGACACACAAACACACAGACATACACACTGACAGAAACAGACAGACAAACAAACACACAGACAGATAAACAAACACACATATAGACACTTAGATAGACAGACAGACAGACATACATACAGACAGACAGACAGACAGACAGACAGACATACAGACAGATAGATAAATAGACAGATAGATAGATAGACAGATAGATAGACAGATAGATAGATAGACAGATAGATAGATAGATAGACAGATAGATAGATAGACAGATAGATAGATAGACAGATAGATAGACAGACAGATAGATAGATAGACAGACAGATAGATAGACAGACAGATAGATAGACAGATAGACAGATAGACAGACAGATAGACAGACAGATAGATAGACAGATAGACAGACAGACAGACAGACAGACCGACAGACAGACAGACAGACAGACAGACAGACAGACAGACAGGCAGACAGACAGACAGACAGACAGACAGACAGACAGACAGACAGACAGACAGATAGATAGATAGATAGATAGATAGATAGATAAACATATGGACAAACAAAATGACAGACAGACAAACACACAGACAGACACATAGACAAATAGACAGACACACATACAGATAGATAGACGCACAGATAGGCTGATTGACAGACAGAAGGAGAGCCAGATAGACAGATAGTCAGACAGATAGACAGACAGCTAGACAAAGAGATTGATAGACAGATAGTTAGACAAATAAAAAGATAGACAGACTGATAGAGAGATAGACAAAGAGAGAGAGGGACATATATAGAGATAAAGAGACAAAGAAAGAGACATACATACATAGATACATATAGACAAACAAACACATAAACAGATAGAAAGACATATAGACAGACAAACACACATACAAAGACAGACAAACAAACAGATAGACAAGCACACATATAAACAAATAGACAGATATACAAATAAACAGACACACAAACAAATTGACACACATGAAGAAAGACAAACAAATAGATAGACACATTGATAAACACACAGACAAAGACAGACAAACAAAGAGATAGACAATCACATATACAAACAAACAGACAGACAGATAAATAGACACACAAACAAACTGACACACAGACAAAAAAACAAACAAATAGACAAATAGACAGATAGACAAGCAGATAGACATATACATAAACAGACATATAGATAAGCAGACATACAAACAAATAAACAGACATATAGACAGATAGATACATAGATAGATAGATAAATTAGACCGATAGAGAGACAAATTGATAGACATACAAACATATCGACAAACATATAGAAAGACATACAAACACAAACACACTAGCTAGGATTATGAATAGTATATTATAGGCTTAATTGTAATTTTGGTCCCCCTATTTTAGCTGAATCGCGAAAGTAGTATCTCCATTTTGTTTCTCTCCAGTTTTGGTCCCTAAACAAAATTTTAGTCCAAAATTTGATGAAATTTCATTTTTTAAAGTTGTACTAAACCATTTATGATCATATATTTCAAGTACAATTGTTGCAAATGAGATCTTATTGCAAATGAAATTTCATGAAGTTTTGAACCAAAATACTGGTTGAGGAACCAAAACTGGACAAAAACAAAATAAGGGGACAACTTTCGCAATTCAGCTAAAATAGAGGGACCAAAACTCCAATTAGGCGATATATTATAATGTAAAAGATGTGTTTTGGGGAAATACCTTGCATTGAATAGTCATGAAGTGAGACTATTCGAGTTAGTGACAGACATACATACAAATAGTAACACACTAGCTAGCATTATAAATAGTATATTATAATGTAAAAAATCTGTTTGGGGGAAATACCTTGCATTGAATAGTCGTGAAGTGAGACTATTCGAATCAGTTACAGACAGACATACAAACACAAACACACTAGCTAGCATTATGAATAGTATATTATAATGTAAAAAATTTGTTTGGGGGAAATACCTTGCATTGAATAATGGTGAAGTGAGACTATTCGAGTTAGTGACAAAACTCAATCCCTTTTTGCCAAGTTATCACGAGTCTCAAAGAAACACAAAGGGATGCTACATCTTCTTCCGTGAAGAGTTTCTAAGGGTGTTATCCAATATCGGAATGGAAACTATTATTATAAATGTACTATGTAAAATAATTTAACATATATTATATATGTTTTTCGTTAGTAATTGTCTTGAATTATAATTTAATTAGTAATTTATTTCATGCATGAAGAAATTTAATTAAATTGTAACACCTATATTTTATTTTTATGATTAGAACCATGCTTTTTATTTAATTATTTTGGCATGATTATTATTATTTCTTGCATGATTATTTGTTGGATGGTTCATTGTCTATTTTTTTTATTTCTTATTAAAAAATCATGAAATTAATTTGTTAGATATTGTTTGTTTTATATTGTCATTTTTAAGTGTGACTTATGGTGATAATTAAATGTCTTTTTTGATTTATTTTAGTGATAAATTCTTTAATTAAATTTAAATTTATATAATTAAATGTCATTTTTGATTTATGTGTGAAGATGTTTTTGGTTTATCCATATGAAAAATAAAAGTTTTGGTCTATTCTTCGAATGTTGATTTCAAAAAAACAAAAGCTCCAAGTTACGTTTATATGGCTCTTGATTGTGTTGGCTTACCTTAACGATGATCGTGATGTCTTGATCTCAATCCAATTAAGAAAGGAGAAAATTAACCTTTCGTCATTATTGGCCCCATGCACCCATTCATTTCCCTTACATCTTTAATTCATTTTTAAAATGGAGGTTTAAAATCAAATCATGGGTTTGATGGATTTTTTTTTTTTTTTCAATAACGAGAGAACAGAAATATCCTCCTTCTTTTACATGAACTATACACAACAAGAAAACAAGGATTTTGTGAGGGTTAAAAGCCCTCACAATGGGGAAGAAGCAGCCACAAAGAGGGAATTTGTGGCGGCTTTAGGCAGCCACAAATACGGTGGTCACGAACATTTGTGGCGGCCAAAACGACCACAAAGTTTGAAAACTACGTTGCCTTTTGTGAGGGCAAAAGTCCTCACAAACACCTACCTTTGTGAGGGCATAGGCCGCCACAAAAGACAAACTGATTTTAAAAAGTTAAGTCTTTGTGAGGGTCCAGGCCACCACAAATAATTCCCTTTGTGAGGGTTTGACCGCCACAAAGGATCATCCAAATTAAAAAATTAATATTTTGTGAGGGCTTAAGCTGCCACAAAATATTAAGTATATTAAAAAATTAATTTTTAAATTAGAAATTAATACTTTATTATAATATTATATATAATAAATTAATATGAATATAAATTGAAAATTTAAATTAAAATTACAATTAAATTAAAATTACACTTAAATTTAAAAATATAATATCAATATAAAATAAATTTAATATATAATAAACTAATCTAAATATAAATTAAAAATTTAAATTAAAAATATAAGATTACAATTTAATTATCATTTAAATTAAATTTAAAATATAATATTTAAATTATAATTATAATTATAATTAAAGATTAATTTTAATTAAAATTAAAATTAAATTAAAATTTAAAAATTAAAATAAATATTATATATAAAAATATAATATTAATAATAATTAAAGTAATTACTACCAACCCAAATAAATTAAAATCAATAAAGTAATATAGTTTTTTTAAAAAATAGTTATATTAAAATCAATAAATTTTACTTTATATATCAATTAGGGGAGCATTAATTAATTTGCAAACAATATAATAAATTAGTATCAAGACTAGTATAATTATATAAACCGAAATAAATTTTTAAATGATGTGTTTTTAATAATCAAGACTAACAAAAAATATCAAGACTAACAATCAATAAACTATATTAATATGTATCAAGACTTATAACAAAAAATAATAATATCATCCATTTTAATAATATTTTTGTAAAAAATAGTTATATTAAAATCAATAAGTTTTACACGTGTTTGAAACTTTTATTTATCATATATTATATTAACAACATAATTTCTATTTTTTATTTATAAATAAATCTATAATAACACATATTACTAATCTATATTTTAAAAATAATATAAATATATTTATAATATCACATATATATTTACTAATCTAAATTTAAAATGTATAAAATACTAACTTGATGCCGGGTAGTGTCTGACTTGAAGCTTTCACGTACAGAGCTTAGAACTCTTCGAAGTAATTAACAACCACTGTCAAAATAAAAATTCAATAATATTAATTACATAAATAACTTCAAATCAAAAATAAAATTAAAAAACTAAATATATAATATAATATAAACTTAACCAAAATTGAAGTAACGTTGGAGGAATATTTTTTGTAGAGAGAAGGTAGAGAGAAAATTTAGAAGGAGAGTTTAGAGAGAAGTTAGAAGTGAAAAATGATGAGAGGAGTGGAGTAATATATATAGGATTTGGTCGATCCTTTGTGGCGGCCAAAGCAGCCACAAAATGTAATGGGTATAAAACTTTGTGACGGTCTGGGCGGCCAAAAAATGCCACGTAACTTTATTCTTTTGTGGCGGCCTTTGTAGCCACAAAATGCAAAGGCTCGGACTTTTGTGACGGCATTTGCAGCCACAAAGTGTAACGTCCCTTCAGGCATTTGTGGCGGCCTTTACCGTCACAAAGTTTAGATTTTGTGGCTGAAAAAACCCTCACAAAAATCTTAAAAATTTAGGTGGATTGTGAGGGCTTAAGCAGCCACAAAATCCACCTAAATTTTTAAACATTTGTGAGGACTTTTTCAGCCACAAATAAAGACCAATTTCAATTTTTGTATTTGTGAGGGCTTTTTCGGTCACTAATTTGTGAGGGTTTTTTTCGGCCACAAAATATTTGTAAAATTGACCACAAATTAGAGTTTTTCTTGTAGCGATATATTCTATCCTTTTGTAGAAAAATTTGTGGTAGTTTTCATTGATAATATTCTCATCTATTCCAAGAGCCAGGAGGAACATCAAGATCGTTTGCGACAAGTTTTGCAGGTCCTAAAAGAGAAGAAGTTCTATGCTAATTTGGAAAAATGTTAATTTGGGTAAGAGGAGGTGAAATTCTTTGGACATGTCATTTCTAAGGAAGGTATCGCCGTCGACCGAGCTAAAGTAGAAGTCATGACATATATACGCTACAATTGAGATAAACGTGTGTTACATGGTAGCTCACGATATTTATAGGGTTACCTTAAAGTCACATAGGAATTTTCCACCAGAATACCTCTAAATTTCAATATCACCATAATATCAAATATCACACATTCATAGAAAATTAAATCAATCAACAACTTATAAATATTAATATTCCACACTATAATCTCACAATTTCCAAATTTTCACATTAATTAATTTATCGCTCAAAGGCTATAGTTGTGCACAACAAGCCCTAAATGAATCCGTGAGAAATACAACTTTCTCATTCATCTCACTTTATAGTATACTCATAAATTCAAACACTCTCTAACCCCTTACTTTATTTCAATGATTTCACACGTTAATACGAGTCTACAAGCAAAAATAAAAATTTATTCCTTTGACTTCTCAGCCTCCATCCAGTCCAACTCCACAATTTATGATTAAATGTCAAAAATAAAATATGTGAGTACACTCTAAAAAAATAATATTGAAATTGAGACAAATAACTTACCAAAATCAGAAAACTAAATAGTGGATATTGTAGCCACTATTCATGTAGTTCTGTTGCCATTAGTTTTACTCAAAACAAATAAACCAAAACAAATTTATGGTGAAGAAGAATAGTACAAAATAGTGATTTCTAAATAAAGAAGTTAAAGATTTTATAGAGAAATTGAGATGATTAAAATTCTAATGATTGTGTTAAATTAACTAACTTAACGAAGCAAACACCGCATTGAAATTTGGATAAAAACAAAAGGTAGAACAACATTACCATAATACAATAATATATTTTTAAGTCTCACAAGGACATTAAAAGGATAAAGGAATAGATATTGAAGTGAGCAAGAAAAAAGAAAAAAAAAAAATCATTCTAATACTCGCTCGCAGAAACAAAGGTTCCACCAGCACCCCATACGGTAAGGTGCATTTGGACATTCCGCATCGGATATGCAGGCTTCTCAAAATATTGTGATGTGAAAGAAAAATAAATGAGTGTTATATTGAAATGAAAAAATGTATTGTATAAGATAAAGAAGAAAGAATGAGAAGAAAAGCTTTACCTTGACCGTAATCGCCGGCTTTAGTTACAACAAGACATAGCAAAAGAAATAAAATCGTAACATACATAAACTTGAGAGTTTTAGCCATATTTTCTAAAAACATAATATTGTTTGATCACCACTCGTTCTCTATTGTGCCAATTTTATAAAACCTTCTCTATAGTCACCCACTTCAATAAAGGGAAGAGAAAAATAGAAAAGTATTTGAATCCGTCTTTTAAAAAACATCGTTAATTCTCTATACCGCCATTCTTACACAATATTCTCTATAACTATCGACTGCAACTCACACTAAAAAAAAAATAAGAGAAAGAAGAAACATGTTGTCTAAAGGAGACAATTATAGTTCATGGTATGATGTTTTTTCCTATTAAATTTTGATACTCTCTATGTATTAAGATTTGCCATCTAATTGTCTATTTTAATTTTTATACAAACCATGTACCTTTTAAACGAACGCAGCATGTAAAACATAAAATTAATTTATTTAGAAAAATTGATATATTTTTCTTTGTTTTATTATCCTACTATTTGGTAATCCTTTTTTCTTTCTCACTTATAACTATTAACCTATTTTTTTTTTAATAATAAACAAAATTGAGTAATAATAAATTCAATTAGCCCACAAATATTTCCTACCGAGAAGGTGTTTTAATTTTTCTATTGCACTTGGGAATACATAAGAGCAAAGTCTTACCCTTGTCAAATCAAATTTATAAAAAAATATTTCCTCCTTTTATTAATATAAATAATTTATTTCCTTTTTTATTTTTATTTTTGGGGTAAAATAATTAATTAAAAAAAGTAAATATTATTTTATATGATTAATTATAGGCTAACCATTATAATGGACGTGTAGGATGGTACTCTCTTTCCCTACTCGTAATCGGCTCTAGTTTTATGCAATTTTTCCTTTAATAAAATAAAATTGGCACTGACTCATTTTTTTGCAGAAAAACCAGACGCGATAGAGATATTGTTATTTGATAAGTCGTGTATTTTCGCATATAAGATCAAAATCATTAACGCTCCTACTAATCTCTGTACACAAGTTCACAATAAATTTTTTGACGGATTTAAGCATCTTAGCTAGGAGAAGGTCTCCTATAGCTTATATTATAGATTTGGATAAAACATTTATAAGTGTTAGACATTAGTCCTCCTTATCATGATTTTGACATAATTAACAAACATACAATGTTCATGCATCATTTGATAAAACTAATAGTTTGAACCGATTTACATTTCAGGAAAACAAGCAATCACTATACACTTGGACACAAGCTTGGAATACAAGGAATCAAGCAAAAAGTAAAGAATGTGCTGGAGAAAGATGCAATTCTGCTTAGTGTCATTAGTGGTTGTAGTAGTTAGTTATTAGACTTATCAATGTGATTTCATGCTTAAGTATTTGCCAAGTTAAAAAAGAAATCTTAAAATTAACAAGTAAACAAATCGATTTGCAAGTCAATTGAGGAATACATTGTGCAATCGGTTGCTTGACTCAGAATTAGAGTTTTCACTAAGTAAATCGATTGGGAAATCGATTACTTGAAGGATTTTAGTGAAACCTGAACTCTGGGTCTAAATCAATCCATTGGGCAATCGATTAGTAATTCAATTGAGAAGTCGATTTTATAACTTACAAAGCCAAGCTAACACTTTGCACATCGATTGGTAAATCGATTCAGAAAACTTTTTATTCATCAGACTTGGCCTCTGTAATCAACCAATCGATTGAACAATCGATTGGGACATCAATTGAGAAATTGAGTTGTTGAGTCACAGAGCCAAACATTTACTAAAACAATCGATTGGCAAATCGATTGGGAAAAAGCTTTTTATCAGACTTAGCCTCTGTGATCAATCAAATCGATTGAGACATCAATTGAAATCAGTTTCTTAACTTGCAATATATTGACTAATCGATTAGGTAATCGATTGTGAAAATTGAAATGCTTAATCATATATCAGTCACATGTTCCTAATCGATTGGCACACTGATTTACAACTAAAGGCTAAGCCACTGTAACTATTTGAATCAATTGGTAAATTGATTGGAATAAAATAGCTAAGCCACTGTAACTATTTGAATCGATTGGTAAATCGATTGGAATAAAACAGCTGAATCACTGTGACCAGGCAAATCGATTGACAAATCGATCGGAGCAAAATACTAGAGTCACTGTGATCAGTCCAATCGACTGACCAATCGATTGAAGTAATTGTTTGAGTTACAACCAACTGCCAAATCGATTTTGAGAATAAATATGAGTCGAATGAGTAATCGATTGTTTTGATCTCGTTGTTGGAACAAAACACTTCTAATCGATTACCCAATCGATTCAGATATGAACTGGCTTCTGTTTCTGATTTAAGCAATAAAAGAATCGATTGGCAAATCGATTCATTCATATATTTTCAAGAACCAAGAAAAACAAGAAACACGATAATCGATTGGGCAATCGATTAGGCTGTTTTTAAACCTTTATAAAATTGATTGAGGAATCGATTTTGCTGTTGTTTTTCTTAACATATATAAGCTGACTCAAATCACTTTTTCTCATAACTTTGATAGAACCTTGATATAACTTTTGAACAACTAGAGACATATTTGAATACACTTTTTCATAACACTGAAATCTAGAAAAGTACTTTGAGAGAAAAGATTGAAAACACACTAAATACTATCTTGGCAAATCCTTATTGTGTGTATTTCATAGTTTGATTGAGTCGCCTTCACAATTTGTTCTTTGATCTTTTGTAATCTTTGTAAACAACGTTATGTAAAAGAAAGTTATGTAAAAACCCAGTATAGAAACTGGTAGCTATCTTTGTAGATAAGGATGTTCATCAAGAAGAAGCTTCATCGTAATCTTGGGAGAGTTTGCTGATTAACTCGAGGGATACGGTGGGTGCGCAATAGAAGCAAGAGAGCTTTAAGATAGATAGGCCTTGTGAGCTGGACAATCTGTAAAACACACTCTAGACGATTCTGTTGGAAAAAGGCTAAAATTGGTTCGATTTCAGGACTGGATGTAGGCTGTCATACTGACAGCTGAACCAATATAAATCTTGGTGCACAATTTTCTATCCCTTACTCTTTATTTCTATATTGCTTGAATGGTAGATCTTGAATGCATGTGTTACCAAAATTCTGTCTTGATTGATGTTGCTTGAATGGTTGAATTGGGATGTTTGTATCTTGATTAATATGTTGAACAATTACTGTATCTGCTGCACTAGTAATTAGACAATACACGTAATTGTGAATCTTCGCTTAGAAACAATTTCTTGGGACTGTGATTGATAACTTGTTTAATAAAATTGTATTTGTTAAATTGATTAGTAATCTTGTAAGAATAGTAAAGACTGTCATATAAATTGTTAGTAAATAGAGGCCATAAATTACCAACAATAAGCACACATGTTTCAAAGGTATTCAATATACCATCCATTTTAGTCTCCAATTGAAAACCTGTTACCATCCTATATTCGTCAAGGCAACTCTATCAAGGTCCAACCTTGTTCGATAACATGGATTCCTTCATATATTTTATATGATGACACAACTTTTCATGTCTATCCAGATCTTGTGTAACTTGGTTAAATGACATATCCACAATCCTTGTGGAATTGATTCATGTTTCATTACATATAGGTCTTGTGATGCTTGGGTTTGTTCAAGTTCTACAACTCTCCCACCGGTTTCTATGGAGATTTAACTCATTTAAGAAAAGCATTATTTTTCATGATAAACCTTTTATCATTGGAGACTTTGTAGAAAAAAATAAACATGACAAGTCAAATATTCATAAATGTTGTTTTTGGCTTTTCAACTCATTCCATATCTTATATGAAATCTTTATAGCCTTACGTTGAACATGATTACTAGTTAAGAAAATGTTGCAAAAAACCAACATTATAGAAAGAGTTTTAATATTTGACAAACTTCTAACAAATCAAACCATGTCTAACAATGTTTGATTTAGATAGTCATCACACTTCTAAATTAAGCATTTACCATTATGATCCAATCATGTGATCTCAATACTCTTACTAATATGATTTTCTACTTCGTTCTTGAACTCTTTGAATACTTCAAAAGATTCTTAGTAGTTTATGTTTCACAAGTTACATAAACCCTTGTTTACTATAATAAATAGTAAATACAACGAAGTTAAGAAGTCTCTCTTTTACAAACTTGTTTAGTGACTCATATACATCTCATCCATCATGGCAAAAGATCTGTGGCTCCTTTATCATGACTAATGATTAGAGTTTAGTCATCATTTTCAATAGGTAATTATCATAAACTTCAAACAATTCTAATTGAATGAAGTCCAAAGGTCCATTTTAATGTAAAGGTATATAAGAATCAAATAATTATATGCCTAAACAATAATGTTAAGTTATATAAGAAATAATTGGATTTTAACTTATTTGCGTGGATGTCACATGAACAACTTGAGATCAACAATGCATGGTTTTTCTCTTTCAAGATCTCCAACCCCGAAAACATCAGTTGAATAAATGAAACAACCGTTGTCATTTAATTACAATAATACACCATTTCTTATTATCTATAGAAATGGAAATTAGTTTTCCAAAACAACATTTGAACCATAATAGCACTAATTAAGGTCCAAAGTAAGCCCAACAATTTTCCTTTTATTACAACAAAATATCATTGTTTATGTAGCAACAATTGTTGCATATCACATATGTAGGTTGACTTTTGACTTTATGAAGATGCTTCACATTTAAAAATTGTATCCTATACACACGTAGAAGTTGACATCAATAACAAAAAGAATTCCAAGAGAAAGTCTTTTTTTCTTCAACTTACACTCTTTTTGGTACTTGATACACTTCTTTAAATATTTGATTCAACCATATAAGAAGTAGCACTTTCCTTTGTAATCCTTCTTGCCAAATTAAATACTATAATATATGACTTGAATTTATTCTTTCTCATGTGCTATACCTTCTTTTTGTAGGCTTCAAGTCATTAGACCATTTATATAGTCTACCCCAAGGTAATCAAAATTGGACCGACCATGGAACCAGTGTGCTTAATTTCTCTAAGACACTGGTGAAAAAGTCCCAGTAAGAAGACAAATTTCCATCTTTTGCAAAGTTGTAGCCTTACCCCCATACATTTTCCATCATTCCTCTTCAAGAAATGCATTGTATTACTATTACATTAAGAGAATAAAAACATTCATAACTATTTAGTTTTAAATTTAAACATTAAAGCTATGATTTAGTACTCACTAGGTCATGTTTTCTTTGATGCCTCAATAGACTTTCTCAACTAAAACATTTTTCTGGATAATGATCCTTTTTAATCTCTTCAAAGGTTTTGGCAAAACTTAGACGTATCATAAGCCTTGTAATCATGAAACATTCATTCCAAAACTTAGTATCCAAAATAATGGCACTAGATTTTTTTTCCAGCTATAGACTTTGCTAGCTTATGGGTAGTAAAATTTTTGTCCACCGTCAAAGGTTGTAAATCATGCTTATGGTCATACATACTTTGTAGTGTAATAAAGGTTATAGCAAATTGAGTTGATCCTAGACGTACAATTTCTTTACAACCTTCTCTTTTCCTCAACCAAGATAAAAATATCATATAAGGCATGCTAAAAATATCCTTTAAAAGTAGATTCAAACAATGAGCCGCACCAGGAGACAAAAATAAATAGATTGTTATTTTTCATGGACCAATTTACCAACATTCACATAATTGGCTGCAGTGTGTCCTACATGAACTACATTTTCAATCCCAACCCATTCAATAACTTTAATAAACATATTGCATAGTGTTGCAGCATCTTTCACAACATTTGATGCATCAATAAACTTCACAAATACCATACCTCGTGGACAATAAACTAGAAAGTTTATTAAAGTTCTTTGTTTTTGGTTTGTCCATCCATTAGCCATTATTATACACTCATTCTTAGCTTCAATTGGATCAATGAACTTCCACAAATAAGGAACATTATCTCTTGAAATCTCCTGACAATGTTAACTCTTATGTCATGAAATGTTGGAACTTTGAAACCTAGACCAATAGCAACAATAACACCCACATGAGCTTGAAAATGTGGTGACTTTATTGCATTAAGTGGAATGTTAGAATAAAAAAACCATCTAGCAATTGCCATCTTATCTTTGTGAATTTCTTCTTTCTAGATTACACACTTTACAGTTTTTCTTCGAAAAAAAATGATACCACTAGGATAAACAGTGGGTTTTCCATTTCATCTATTAGGAACTTCCGATAGGCTAGGTTGAACCACTTCTACTTCTTCTTCATTAATTTTATCATCATAAGCTACATTGAAATCCTAAATGTTCATTTTTTTTTTCATCGATGCATGTTAAATTCTGAATCAATAATCCAAGTTGAATCTTAACATGCAAGCTTTCTGAAATTATCATCGCAAAAATGTAGACATCACTAACAGATGCAACTATTGTTGTATCTTTCTCATTTTTCTTCTCTTTGTCTTCATCTTTTTCCCTTGATTGATCTCTTTTAAGGAGCCAATGATTTCTTTTTATTTGACCTTGTTTGCCACCATTATAGCATATCACTTTTTTTTTCTTGTCCGACTTCCTTCTTGACTTGCTAGGACTGTTAGAGTTATCGTGTCTATGGAAGTGTCTAGATTGACTTCTCCTCCGTGTCTCTCTAACTGGTGTTTTTGAATTTGAGGAAGAACCATCCAAACCACGTTCCTTTCTTCGAGCTTCTTCATTCAACATGCTCTCTTTAACTGTTGACATTTTCAACTTTCCACTCGGAGATCAATTGGTCAATATCACAACAAGAACATATCAGTTATCAGGAAACGAACTTAATAATAACAGTGCTTGCAACTCAACATCTAACTTATTATCTGTCATTTTCAATTGATTCACTATATTTTGACAAATACGCATCTTTGTATTTCATATTCACTAGCTTCTGAATTAAGAAAGTTTTATTTTGCACATTTGCTCGTTCATACTACTCTTTTAATTTCTCTCACATCTTGTTAGGATCTTAAGCCAACTCCTTGTAGGGCCAAATGCAATAATTGTCCAAGCACCAACCCCTTTTCGTTACGAAAATACCAAGGCAGTAAGTACCATAGAATTACGAAGTCACATCCCACTTGGCCAATCATCAATCTAGTGATAGTTGTGAATCTATAGGAACTAATGTCACTAACATTTCATGGATTGGTGGGGTGACTCTGAGTGGTCGAGTATACGCTCTTGAAGAACTTAGGAAAAAGGAGAGGCATTGGAGAATAAAAGAAAAGAATTTAGGTATCATGCCATAAAAAGAACAAAAGACTAACAAAAAGATGGTGCTTGAAGAAGAAGCTAATGAATTACCAGCTGAAGGAATAAAGCATAATAAGGCACTACATATCTCTGTGAAGTGTCATGATCATATTCTTGTACAGGTACTAGTTGATAATGATTCGTCATTAAATCTTATGCCAAAATTGACGCTCTCAAAGCTATGTGTTGATGGAGCATGTATGAAGCCCAATTCTATGACAATAAAATCATTTGATGGATCCAAGAGACAAGTTGTTGGTGAGATTGACCTGTCAATTCAAATCGGTGGAATAACTTTCCAAGTGATGCATATTAAACCAGCATACAATTGCCTTTTTGGGAGACCGTTGATTCATGCTGTTGGAGCAGTGTCATCCACTCTCCATCAAAAGCTAAACTTTATAGTGAATGATAAGCTGGTAAAAATATATGGGGAAGAAGAAATGAATGTGAGTCGTCTATCTTCTACGGGTTACATTGAAGACACAGAGGAAACCATAGAGACTTCCTTTCAAGCATTAGAAATTGTCAATGTTGTCTTCATGGGTGAAGGATATCGCTTAAAGGATTCAAAACTATCTACCACATCATTGAAGTCAAATCCATGTTGGAAGGAGAAGTTTTTGTTAAATTGGGGAAGTTGATAGAAATACCAGAAAAGAACAATAAGTATGGGTTTGGATATGTACCTACTCAAGCAGATATTCACTAAACTAGGAAGGCTCGGGGGAAACCCGACACCAAATTCACAAAAGATTCCTATCTGGGACATTCATCAAACCTTTCAAAGCACCAGAATAATATGTGTTGATCAAGTGTGTAACACCCCAAAATTTATAATAAACTATTTTATTAATTAAATAGAATTTTAAATAATTAATTTGATGTTAAAATTAATTTAGAATATATGTTGATAAACTTTGTGAATAATTTTCGTGATATGGATGTTTTCTATGATTGTGTTGGTTTGATAGATATTATATTTAATGAGCAATATAAATAATAAATATTTTACTTTATTATTTTACATATCTTTCTAAAAATAAAAGTATTTTAGTGTAATATTTTAAAGAACAAGATTTTATATGATTTTAAGTGTATATGTGAGTTGGTAATTAATATGATATTTTCTTACATGTTTGACTAATGTTAAGTGTGTACATATTTAGATTTTAATCATTTTTAAGTATCTCTTTTTTTAATTATTTCTAAATATATCTTATTTTAATTATTTATAGAATCTTGAGATCGTAGTAATATTGTGTTTGATTTTCTTTGTTTTTATACACTTATTTTTGAATTGTGATTTTATATATATATTTATTATAATTTAGTAATTTACATAAAATATTATTGTTATCTCTATTTATTTTATAATTTTAACTATTTTTCTAATATGATGGTATTGTTATAATATGAATATTTTGAGAAATAAGTATAATTGTAGGGATTATTTTGAATGTGAAAGTTTCTATTATTAGTAATATGTTTTTTTTATATATTATTTTAATTACTCTAATTTAGAAAATATTACTAATGTTTGAAAAAATAAATGGGGTTTGGAGGAATATTAAAAAGGAGATTAAATAATTATTAGTTTAATTTTAACAAAATAAAAATAATAATAGTAAAATATAAATAAAGAGACCAATGAGGTTGACTCTATGAACCCTAATTGTTAAAAATATAAAACAAACAAAAGAAGGGAGTTGGAAGGGCAGCCGTAGAACCAAAGAGTAAACACAACAACCTATCGTTTGACACTGGAGAGCCATAACAGTCCCAGAAAAGTTTCTCTGTTTTCGTCCAAATTTCAGTATGTTGTTTTACTCATTTATCTTTTCAATTAAACACAATTTTTCAGATTTTTAACAACCCGAATTTCTCCCTGAAATACCCGATTTCTCCGTTTACAGAAATCCTTATTTTGCACCGTTCTTCTTCACCGTAAGTCTGATTTTAGTGAAACCAACGCCAAAACGATCGTGTTAAAAGTGGCTATTTTATCCACTGATTGGTTTTCTGATTTATGGTAATTTTCTTCGACCGAATTTCGAAATCAGTTTTTAGACTATTTCCTCATAATTTATTTTTGACGTTTACCCATAAATTGTCGAGTTAGATCGATTGAAGGACAAAAAGTCAAAGAACAAATATTGTTTGCTTGTGGAATTGTACTCGTGTCTGAAAGCGTCGAAATAAGGTAAGGGGTGAGAGAGCGTTTGAATTCATGAGTATAATATATTGTGAGATGAACGGGAAAACCGTATTTCCCAACGATTCATCCGGGGCTTGCTACGTACGGCAGTAGCCCTTTGAGAGATAAATTGATTAATTTGAAATATGAGAATTGTGAGATTAAAATGTGAAATAGAAATTTTTATAAGGTGTTGATTGATTTAATTTTCGATACTTGTGTGGTAGTTGATATTTGTTATTATTGTGAAGTTGGATGTTGAATGAAATTATGTGTACATGTTTGCTTACGTGATGATAATGAAATATGGATGATTATTGTCTGTTATTATTGTGATGTGATTATTTGTTATTATTGTGTACATGTTTGTTATTATTTGTTATTATTGTGATGTGATTATGAAATATGGATGCATGGTTTGATATATGCTTATGTGATGATGATGATGATTTTTGATTGATGATAGTGATGTTATAAAATTGTGATGAGCTTATATATTGATCATGATTATTTATGATTAATGATATTATAAAATTGTGATGAAAATATTGAAGTACCCCATACTTGATGAGATTGTGATGATTCTTAAATACGATGCTCTTAAGGGAGTAGTCTAAGCTAACGGGGGGAGAAAATAAATAATGTGAATATGTGAAGTGGAGATTATTTTGTCATCATATAGGTAGGGCCTGACAAGCCTAGTGATTCTGGGGAAGTACAACTGAATGAGCCTGATCGTGGCGGTCTGCTGTCGAGCCTTAAGGCAAGATTGTTAGACCTTGGAGGTATTCCGGTGGGGAATTCCTAGGTGACTTGGAGGTAGCACTCCAAATGTCGGGAGCTACCATGCAACACACGTTTACCTCGACTGTCACGTATATGTGTCTCGGGTTTTGAGTTGAGGGGATCTATGAGGACAGGGCCAATTTGAATTGTCCGTCCACCGGGATGGTGGCATAGTATCATGGCCTCCTAACCAAGTACTTCAGAGTTAGAATGGTACCACATTGTGAAGTAGAGTCTAAGCTCATGCATAGCATTGCATTTCCTTGTGATTGATGTGTTTCAAAGGTAATATTAATTAGATGATTTGATGCATATTATAATGAGATGATTATTTTACTTGAGTGACTTTGATGTTATAGTATGATACTATTTAATTAAATATTTTGATATATCGTAAAGTGATTATGATACGGTTCTATTATGATTGTTTGCGTGTTCTTCTTACTCATATTATACTATTAACATGATTTCAAAACTCACCTCCTTCATTGTTTGTGTTTGACTGGCTGGGCCCTGCGTTTGCAAAATCGCAGTTATTACAGGTTAATGAGTCTTGAAGTTCAAGTTTGGGAGGAACCCCGCTCTGATAGGTGATACCGGGAATAAGGGTTTTAATTTGTATTTTACTTATTTAATTTGAATCAAATTTTTGTATGAAAACCTTAGAAGTACTAATAAGTTTTTAGAATTAAATCAAGTAATTATACTTAAATCAAGTTTATTGAGATTAAATTGTTTTATTTTAGTAATAAAATTTGAATTGGTGCATGTGTACTTTGAGAAACGCGATATCCTAAAATTAGTTACAAAAGATTTTATTTTCTTGAAAATATAATTCTATTTATCCGCTGCAAATTTTATAGGAATATGATAAAAATTATTATATATATTATTGTGGGATTTAGGGTGTCACATTAGTGGTATCAGAGCCTGGTTTGTCCAATCAGGCCGGGTGGGTTGAGTGTCGGTTCAATGGGAGTCAAATGTCAGTCGTGTCAATTGTGTTTTCTTGTGTATTAATTATTTTTACTATCATGTTTTTCTGCTTTTATATTATTGTGTTATTGACATGTGGTATATGCTTTTGTATAATTATACATATATTTGAAGTTACTAATGAACTATACACTTTTTGCTTACTCTAATTGTGTTGTGATTATAAGCTTCTAATTAAGTGACTTAATAAACCATGAAATTATTTGTTAAAATTTGAGTGAAGTTTAATTGTTGACATAACCAAATTAATTACCTTTTGATTAGACTTGTGGTTTTGCGTTTCTAACTTGGATTATTTGCTCTGTTGTTATAGTGGATAGGTAGAAATAATTTTTATTGTCTAGTTATATATTTAAAATTATTAATTTAATGGAGATAATATTAATTATTGATTGATTATGATTATTAATTATTTTCACTATCATGTTTTTATTTGTTATATTATTGTGTTATGTGATGTATGCTTTTGTATTATTGTACATATCTTTGAAGTTAATAATTAACTATTTACTATCTTCTTACTCTAATTGTGTTGTGTTGTGGATTCTAAATTCTTATTTAAGTGATAAAATATAATAGGAAATTATTTCTTAAAATTTAAGTTAATTTGAAATGTTGACATGATTGAGTTAATTAGCTTTTGATTGGATTTGTGTTTATAATTTTATTTTTTTTGCTCTTTGTTAGAATGAATAGTTAGAAATAACTTTTTCTATTGATGGGCAGCAGTATGTTTGAAATGATGAATTTAATTGATATGATACTAGTTATTGACTGATAGGCCTTGTCTTTAGTGTCATTACATGATGATTAAATTAAAATTTACAGTATGTTTTACTATGTCTTGTTTTTAAGAAAATTGAAAAAAGTTATTGTTATTTTGGTTTAGGGGGCTGGTATGAATATTGAATCGTGAGGGTGTTGGAATAATTATTTGAAGTGATTGATTTTCTGATTATGATATTATGAACTCATTAGAGTTGAACTCGATGTTAGAGTTTTAGAGTTTAAGAACTTTTTAGTGATTTACAATAGTACTAATGATAAAATGTCTACTAATTGAGAAAGAGAAAAAAAAATTATTAATATTATTATTATTATTATTTTATTGAAATACAATTAAAAAAAAAAAAAGCAATGTTTCTTTCTAAACCTTACTTGAATAGAAAATATATCTCTTATGTCTAAAGTTTTAATTTTGACTAGAAAATTTTTATTTCTGATTTTGAATGGATATATGCGAAAAAAAAAAAAAAAAGATCGTGTGATTGT
>JBBPBT010000474.1:746296-789762 GCA_037974875.1 Cicer bijugum | reverse complement strand
CATGAGCAACCCCAAACTTAGAATTTGATCAATACAAAACACAACTTTTCTACCTAACTCCAAGTAGGGTGATGTAATTGAAGCAGGGTCTCTCTTTTTTTTTTTTTTTTTTGTGTTTTGTGATGTGGCTAGTAACCGAAATAAAGGGGCAAGGCTCGAAGGGGTTAGCAAAGGATAACATTTTTATAGGGTAGTTAGAAAGGCTCAAACGACCAAATAAAATTGCCTCAATGTATGCATAAATTACAAGTGATGCAGGTCAGAATTAGTGCAAGTTCTGAAGGGATAATACATGTCTCGATAATCACACAGCAAAGAATTTAAATGTTTAGGCTCAAAAGCTCACAATTAGGATAGTAAGAGAGAGTATGAACAGTCAACATAATGCCAAACATGTATTCGGAAAGTTAAAATTGTATTTTTGAAAAACTTGATGGCTTCTTAGCCTTCTGCAACCATTGAGTAATCAAGCATGCATGCATTAGGGAGACTTATCGACTTGCGCACTAACATAATCTAAGAAATAGAGTTTAACTTTCGAAATCCCAAACAGAAACTTTAAGATCAAGTGCAAGTTATTACAACATTTCATCATCAAACAAAGAAAATAAGAAGAAACACAGAAAAGCAAATAGACTCGACTAAAACAAAGAAGAACAAGAAAAGAAACAAAAAAAAGAAGAAAAAGAAAGACAAAAAAAAAAAATTCAAAACAAAAGAAAGAAGACTTCTCTAGTTTAGCAATTCAAGGATCCTCGTTTAGATCATCTGCTCCTGTTCCGCTCTGGTCGCCTGTGTACTGGTGAGGTGTAAATAGATCAGCATAAAACATGCCTCCCGGTGTCTGTTGAGAAGAGGCGAATGCTCGATAGAGATTGGTCATCCCCAGCTCTAATCTGGCGTGTCTATCTCGCTGATCAATCATTACTCGTTCCATCATAGTTTCCAATCTACCGATTATGTCTTCGTTAGAGAGCTGGACTGGATGTGGAGGGTGGTGCTATGGTTCCTGTGGTTCAGTGTGTTCCTCTGCTGGCATCGCTTCTGGTGGGATAATAGGGTAGTCTGCTGGAATCATAGAGTGTTTTGTTATCCATCTTGCAGTGATTGGAGTAGCTGGTTTCAACATTTCTTCCCCTTGTTTTGGTATCACTCTCACCAATTCACATAATTTGCCTATCAGGGAGGCGTGATGGAAGTAGCCTGTTGGGGGATCAAGAATGGCTGTGCCCCGAATATCATTGGCTATTAACATGCCCACATTAATTCTGTCACCTTTTAAGATAGCAAGTAGTAGACATGCTCTTTGAAATGTTATATCGGACACATTCGAACAAAAGTGCTCTTTGGCTATTAAGATAGCAAGTAGTAACATGCTCTTTGAATATCATTGGCTATTAACATGCCCACATTAATTCTGTCACCTTTTAAGATAGCAAGTAGTAGACATGCTCTTTGGCTATTAACATGCGTATGATGGACAAAAGTACTCCATGCTTTAGCAATCGGGGTGAGGTCCACTGAGCGTAATTTCCGAACGGAGCCATCTCTATTTCATACCCAATCTGTGCCTGGTCTGCATAAAGTGTGTAGGATTTCCTGACTGCTTGCTCTTACAAGTTTTTTTTCCATAGCTAGAAAGCGGCAATCATTATAGTTTGGCAGGCCAAGGATTTCATTGATGACTTGAGGTGTGAATGGTACCCTTTTTCCCCTCACATAGCTCACAAATTGGTCAAGTGGGAATGGTTGGTCGGACTTTAGATCGGAGGCATTAGAGTAGAATTCCACAGCTAATGATTTGCTCGTTGTGGTGACAAATGTGGTCAGTTTCTCCCATCCTCTGGAAGCAATCATAGCCTGGATGTCAACAAATTCATCGTCTTCCAACTGAAATTTTTTTTCACTTACAAACTTGTGGACTGTTGGGAGTTTGGCATGGTATTCTTGTGTTGCCATGTTCTTGAATATGAATGCATCGTGCTGTGGGGCAGAGGATGTAGTCGCAACCTTAGTTCGTTTTGCCTTTTGTTGGGTTGCCATTAGGTCCTGCAAAACGAGTAATCACCCCCAAGGTTCAGAATATTCCAAGTTAGAGATAGTTAATTTAAGTACGATCGACCTTGGAGAAATAACATCATACATGGCCATGAGTTTGTCCACTAACATTCTAAGTGATAATAGTGCATGTGCATTGGTTGTGTCATTTTAACAAACAGTTGGAATGCAAGCATGATGATGGTTGTGACATTTTATCAAACAGTTGGCATGCAGGAACAATAGTGGTTGTGGCATTTTATCAAACAGTTGGCATGCAGGAACAATAGTGGTTGTGGCATTTTATCAAACAGTTGGTATGCAGGCATCATAATGAATGAAAACACCCAATCTCGCAACCATTAACCCCATTCGATCTCATTAACAACCTACATTCATGCATAATGCATAAAATACAGCCTAGATTCAAGTTTCCAAGAGAAAGAAAGGAAGAACAGAACAACAAAAAAAAAGTAAACCCACATGCATCAGTCACCAAGAATGAGTTGCTATTAGAAGTTTGAGGAAACTTACTTGAGGATGGGATGATGTTGGATAGGAGAGGGGAACTTACTTGAGGATGAGAGTGAAGAGAGTGCTTCAATGGTAATGGTGTTTGTGAAAGAGGGAAGGCTGTACCTGTTTGGGGTGTTTTAAAGCCCAACAATGCGCTTCAAGCGCATGGGACGCGCTTCAGGCGCGCGCAATGCAGTGGCAAATCTGGGAAATGCGCTTCAGGCGCAAGGCATGCGCTCCAGGCGCGCGCAAGTCAGTAACAAATCTGCGAAATGCGCTTCAGGCGCATCAGGGCGCGCTTCAGGCGCGTGTGAACAGAGCTGGACTACGCGAAATGCGCTTCAAGCGCAAGGCATGCGCTCCAGGCGCGCGCAAGTCAGTAACAAGTCAGCGAAATGCGCTTCAGGCGCAAGGTATGCGCTCCAGGCGCATTTTTCACAGATTTGAAGTTCCAGAATGCGCTTCAAGCGCAAGGCCTGCGCTCCAGGCGCGTTTTTGCTGCTTCTTAACAAAAAAAAAAAACAATCCCTAACACCTTTTTATAATTTCTTGCTTATACTAAACATCAAGAATGAATAAAATTAGTATTTAAAAGCTAAAATTAAAATTAAATGAAGTGACGTCAACTAAAATGAAAAGGATATGAAGTTGGGTTGCCTCCCAACAAGCGCTTGTTTAGTGTCCTGAGCTTGACAATTCACTCTTCAAGTTGTGTTCAGATGGATGGACTCCATCGAAAGTCTTGACTCTTCCCCGAAATATGACTTGAGTCTTTGTCCATTGACCTTGAAGTTCCGATCGGAGTGTGTATCCTTCAACTCTACGGCACCGTGTGGAAATACCTTGATTACCTTGAAAGGGCCCGACCATCTTGACTTTAGTTTTCCGGGAAACAACTTCAATCTTGAGTTGAATAGGAGAACTAGTTCTCCTTCTTGGAATTCCTTGAGTCTTATTTTCTTGTCATGCCATTTCTTGGTTTTTTCTTTATATATCTTGGCATTCTCATAAGCAAAATTCCGGAACTCCTCTAACTCGTGAAGTTGAAGAATTCTCGCCTCACCTGCCTTGCCCAAGTCAAAGTTCAAGTACTTTGTCGCCCAAAACGCTCGATGCTCAAGTTCGAGAGGTAAATGACAAGCTTTACCATACACCATTTGATACGGGGACATTCCAAGGGGGGTCTTAAAAGCCGTTTGGTAGGCCCAAAGTGCATCATCAAGTTTCGTTGACCAATCTTTTCGTGAGGCAGTTACTGTCTTTTCTAGGATTTGTTTGAGCTGCCTGTTGGAGACTTCAACCTGCCCACTAGTTTGTGGATGGTATGGGGTTGCCACTCTATGGCGCACATTATATTTCTTCAGAAGGTATTCCATATTCCGGTTTAGAAAATGGGTGCCTTCGTCACTGATCAAGGTTCGAGGCACACCGAAACGAGCGAATATATTCTTCTTGAGAAAGGTGATAACCTGTTTCGAATCATTGGTTGGAGTAGCTATTGCTTCAACCCATTTTGAGACATAATCCACCGCCACCAAAATATAAACCTTGTTATATGATGATGGGAATGGACCCATGAAATCAATACCCCACACATCGAACACTTCTACTTCTAATACAGGATTTTGCGGCATCTCATCCCGTTTTGAAATGTTACCGGTGCGCTGGCATCGATCGCATTTCTTCACATAGTTGAATGCGTCTTTGAATAATGAAGGCCAAAACAACCCTGATTGTAGAACTCTTGCTGCAGTTCGGTCACCACTGAAGTGACCCCCATACTCAGAGTCGTGGCAGTGCCACATTACCTTTTCTTGTTCCTCCTCGGGCACACACCTTCGCAACAACCCATCTACTCCTCTTTTGTACAGAAAGGGTTCATCCCATACATAGAATTTGGCATCGTGGATAAACTTCTTTCGTTGTTGGTAAGTGAAATCAGATGGGATTGTACCCCCCACCTTGAAATTAGCAAAGTCGGCGAACCACGGTGCCATGGTGATGGCGAAGATGTGCTCATCAACAAATTGATCTCGAATCGGTCTAATATCCTCATTCTCTTCGACCTTCTCCAATCGAGATAGGTGGTCAGCCACAGTGTTCTCTGATCCCCTTTTATCCCGAATTTCAATGTCAAATTCTTGTAGTAATAGAATCCATCTAAGCAACCTTGGTTTTGATTCCTGCTTAGTAAACAAATACCTCAAAGCAGCATGATCAGTGTAAACAATAACTTTCGATCCTAATAGATAAGACCGAAATTTATCAAAAGCATAGACTACAGCCAATAATTATTTTTCAGTTGTAGCATAATTGTGTTGTGCCTGATTTAAAACATGACTAGCATAGTAGATCACATGCAACATCTTGTCTTTTCTTTGTCCCAGAACTGCCCCAATAGCACTGTCACTTGCATCACACATGATTTCAAAAGGTAGTGACCAGTCAGGTGCAGTGATAATGGGGGCAGTTATCAGCTGGTTTTTCAAATTGTTAAAGGCATGCAAACAATCCTCATTGAATTTGAAAGGTGTGTCTTTCGCAAGTAGGTTTGTAAGTGGTTTTGCAATTTTTGAAAAATCTTTTATAAACCTTCTATAAAATCCAGCATGGCCTAAAAAGCTTCTAATGCCTTTCTCGTTGGTAGGAGGGGGAAGTTTTTCAATAACTTCAACCTTGGCCTTATCTACCTCGATCCCCTTGTGGGAGATTCGGTGGCCCAAAACAATTCCCTCTCTTACCATAAAATGACATTTCTCCCAATTTAGGACCAAGTTAGATTTTTCACACCTTTCTAATACAAGAGATAGATTAATCAGACAATTATCAAAGGATGACCCAAATACAGAAAAGTCATCCATGAATACCTCGATATGTTTCTCAATCATATCAGAAAATATGGACATCATGCACCTTTGAAATGTAGCCGACGCATTACACAGTCCAAATGGCATTCTTCGATAAGCAAATACCCCATACGGACATGTAAATGCAGTTTTCTCTTGATCCTCGGGGGCTACAGCTATCTGATTGTACCCTGAATAACCGTCTAGGAAGCAGTAATACTCATGTCCGGCTAGCCGCTCAAGCATCTGATCAATGAAAGGGAGCGGGAAATGATCCTTCCTCGTGGCACTGTTCAATCTCCTGTAATCAATACACACTCTCCAGCCTGTAACCGTTCGAGTAGGAATTAACTCGTTCTTTTCATTTGTGATGACAGTCGTTCCCCCCTTTTTTGGTACCACTTGGACGGGACTCACCCAAGAGCTATCTGAAATTGGGTATATGAGGTCGGCTTCTAATAGCTTTACCACCTCTTTCCTGATCACTTCTTTCATTACCGGATTCAATCTCCTTTGGGGTTGTACTACCGGTTTGTGATTGTCCTCCATGAGGATTTTGTGCATACAACAAGTTGGACTTATTCCCTTCAAGTCATCAATGGACCAACCGATAGCCCCCTTGTGTTTCCGCAGAATTCTCAACAACTTTTCTTCTTGCAACTCGCTCAAGCTTGCACTAATTATTGCTGGATTTTTTTCTTCTTCACCCAGGAATACATATTTCAAATGAATAGGCAGCTGCTTGAGTTCAATTAGTGGTGTCTTTTTTTCCGCGGACTCGACTTCATTGCCTTTCAACTCCTCCCATCTAGTAGGAAAACGAGGGGAGTAGGATGGTGATGCTTCTAACATGGCCAACACCTCTTTCATCTTTGGGTCTTCACTTTCTTGAACGACATCTTGGGGTAGACATAAAACTCTTTCTAATGGGAGGCTGGGTGTTTGATGCATTATTTCTTCATTGACTATCTCATCTAAAATCTCGATTCGATTGCACCCTTCTCTTTCTCTTGAGTGTTCCATGGCTTTCAGAATGTTAAAAGTGACGGTTTCCTCATTCACTTTCAGGGTTAAGATGCCATCTGCTACATCAATCATAGCTCTCCCTGTTGCTAAGAACGGTCTCCCCAAAATCAAAGGAATGTCATTGTCTTCCTCCATGTCTAGTACCACGAAATCCACTGGAAAAATGAACTTATCCACTTTAACCAACACATCTTCCACTACTCCATAGGGATGTT
Organism: Cicer bijugum; assembly: GCA_037974875.1. Taxonomy (NCBI): domain Eukaryota; kingdom Viridiplantae; phylum Streptophyta; class Magnoliopsida; order Fabales; family Fabaceae; genus Cicer; species Cicer bijugum. The sequence continues at coordinate 783,122 of JBBPBT010000474.1, read as the reverse complement.
TCATTGAGCGATCCGCAAACTGTAACATCAGTTGTGTGTCCTTGACTTTTCCGATGCCTAGCTTTTTGTATATCGAAAGGGGCATAAGACTTACACTAGCTCCAAGATCACACAAGGCTTTCCCAAAAGTTCTATTCCCAATTGCGCACGAGATTGAGAAGCTTCCAGGGTCCTTGAGCTTCAGTGGTAACTTCCTTTGTAGTATAGCACTACACTCTTCCGTAAGCATAACTGTTTCTCCTCCGATTTTTCTTTTTTTCCATAGAATCTCTTTCATGAACTTAGCATATGTCGGCATCTGCTCTAGTGCTTCTGCAAAGGGGATGTTGATCTGTAATTTTTTAAAAACATCAAGAAATTTCCCAAATTGTTTTTCAGTTTCTTCGCTCCTTAATCTTTGAGGGAATGGGAGTCTAATTTCTGGTTTCGGCAGTGGTTCCCTTTTTTGTATCACAGGTTCTTCCTCCTTTTCAATAGCGATGGGCTCTTCACCCGGTATTGGTGTGACCGTTTCCTCCAGGTGGGTTGGGGTCAAGGTACTTCTACTTTGTTTGGCTTCAGGTGGTACTTGTTCCCTCACTTTGCCACTCCTCGTGGTCACTGCATTAACATTGTTTCTAGGATTCGGAACTGTGTCACTAGGCAAATTTCCGGACGTTCTTTGTGCCATTTGTTGAGCAAGTTGACCCACTTGAGTCTCAAGATTCTTTATTGATGCAGAGTGATTTTTCTGGACGGCTCTTGACTCTTCAATGAAAGAACTTGTGCTTGTAACTAGTTTCTCTATAGCGCTCTCCCAAGCAGCCTTTCTCGGTGGGACTTGGTTTGTTTGAGCTCCTTGTTGACCCTGAGATCCACCTTGTTGATCTCTCCAAGAAAAATTTGGATGATTTCTCCAACCAGGATTGTACGTACTAGAGTAGGGGTTATTCTGCCTATTGTTGTTACTCACAAAATTCACTTGTTCTAGTTCTTCTACCTCATTGTCATCCAGTGCTTCACAAACTCCAGTTTTATGTGCTCCTCCACAAAGGTTACAACTAGTCTGCTTTAGTAATTTAACGGGGGCCGCTTGGGGTTGTATATTTAGAGCTGCCATTCCCTTCTTGATCTCAGTGGCGATAACCTCTTCCATCTTCGATATAAACCTGCCTGGAGCTAACCCATCCATAACATTCAACTCCATTACACCACTTGTCGACCCACCACTTCTGTCATACAACATCATCTGTTCATTTGATGCCATGATCTCAATAATTTTTCGTGCTTCTGTTGTGGTTTTGTAATTCAAAGAACCACCGGCTGTGGCATCTAACATAATTCTGGTGCTCGGCCTCAAGCCATTACAGAATATTTGCATTTGGGCAGTGTCGTCATAAGAATGATTAGGACATCCGGCTAGTAAGTTTCTGAATCTCCTGTAGGTGTCACGAAGAGATTCTCCCTCTTTCTGTTTGTAACCGGTGATTTCTTGCCTCTATCTAATGAACATGGCTGGGGGGAAATATTGTTCCAAGAACTTATCCTCAAGATCATCCCATGTGGTGATGCTGTCGGCGGGGAATGAAAGAAACCACTCTTTAGCATCATCTATTAAAGAGAATGGAAATAGCTTCAATTTCTTGCATTCTTCAGACACCCCGTCCACTTTCACTGTCTCACATAATTCAAAGAAATTTGTGAGGTGTCTGTTAGCGTCTTCATTATGTCTACCGGCAAAATGAATTTCCCGCAACTCTCGGTATAGAGCAGGACTTATTTCAAACTTATTGACTGTAACCGGTTGGTGACGAATGGGTAATCGAGCACGATTTCTGTTTCGATTCCCATACTCTCCGAGAGTACGTTCTGGTGGTGGTGGTTCGGCCATTTCAGTTAATATGACAGAATCACCTAAAACCACTTCGTCCACTACTAAATGTCTTTCCCTTTGTCTCCTTTCTCGAGTTGCTTTTCTATGTGCTTTTGCTGTTTTTTCAATTTCTGGATCAAATATAAGTTCAGCTGAGGACTGGCCTCGCATACAAGGTTAGACAAATTGTGAGTACTGAAGAGATTTAAAATAACAGAGGAAAAACAAAAATTTTATTGCAGAGCAAAAAATTTCAATTACTAAAATTGAACAAAAAGGTTCCCAAGTTGATTGAAATAATGTTTGAAATTAACAACAATAATAAAATTGATCTTTTATAATGAGAAAGATGTCAGGGATGAGTTTCACTTCGAATCCAACCTTGGTGTCTAATTTGATCCTAGTTACTGAATTCCTTTATTGAATTATTACCGAATTCTCTTTATTATTCTTGCCCTAATGTCTTAGTGACAGAACCTTTAATTCCAAAGTAACCCCTAATTCCTTAGTGGATTTAAGATTAGAATTAAGCATTACCGTATAGAAATTCTCTTGTAAATTATTGCTTTGCAACTAATTTAATTGGTTTCATGACCTGCATCTATCCCTAGACTACAAATTCATGAATTTCTCATCTCAAGCATTCGTAAAGTCCACTTCCGTTTCAAAATACAAATCGTAGAACATTTTAATGTTGATCAGGCAATAAAAAGCATTAAGCACAGAGATGAGAAAAACAATTCAATAAACTCATTCATATAACTAGAAATCAAATCAGAAAAATAAGGGTTTCATCTGGTTACACTCATCCCTAACAATTAGGGTTTCATCTGGTTACACTCATCCCTAACAATTAGGGTTTAGTTACTCATGACAGAGATACAAAAGATAGGGATTAAAGAAGAATTACAAGAATGATTCATGGATGATTCTTGATAAAACTGCTTCAATGGCGTTAGAAACGGCCGTCTTTGAGTTTCTATGCTAGGGCACAAGTCTCCCAACTTCCCAAGAGTCAAAAAGATCCTAGAAACAGCAAAAAATTGCATTTTTATTGTTGCTGCTGCGCGTCACGCGCCCCAGGCGCGAAGGGCGCGCTCCAGGCGCGTACAAGACAGTAGCAATTCTGTAAAATGCGCTCCAGGCGCGCAGGACGCGCTCCAGGCGCGTACAAGACAGTAGCAATTCTGTAAAATGCGCTCCAGGCGCGCAGGATGCGCTCTAGGCGCGCAGCATCTGCTGTCTGACGTATTTTGCATTTTTCTCATGTTTCGCGTCTGAATTTGGTCCTGGTGTCTTCATGAAAGTTGTAGATATGGATCTTAGCTTTCATTAGCACTTGGAATGACACTAATTGGACATCTAGAACTCCAGATATGGCTGAAATACGCCACATGTATCATGTTGATTTTTCACCAAAATTCAGCACTGCACTTAAAAACAAAACGCAATGTAAAATTACGAAAAACTCCTACTTAATCACTGAAATACAAGCATAACCTATTAATAAATTCAAAAAACAAAATTAAACCGAATGTATCAAATAAATCCTTAATTTAACTGCTGATTGAAGATAAATAAGACTAAAACAGTGGAAAATTATGCATATGATGAAGAGTTATCAGGTCTATAAAACATTAATAATAAAATTAAATACTGAAATTCATTTGAGGTCTATAAAATATATTGGGATTGGTCGGTGGTGATGGTAACTGAGAATTTTAAATAAAATGCAATCAAAATAATTGAATATTATAATGATTTGGATCCATTTGACACAAACAATTTTTATTTGAAACAATAAGATGAAAAAATAAGTAAAAAGGTATTGTTAATAGAAGTTTAAAGAAAAAAATTGTGTAATAAAAATGTGAAATAAAAAGGAAGAGTAAGAAAAACAAATTGTTCCAATTAATAAGAAAATATATTTTATATACAAATTAATGGTAAGAAAAATAACGACCATAAATTAATAAAAAAAATAAGTCATAAATTTATTATTATTAAATTGTGAAATTACCGTTCCATCGTGACGTACCCGCTATGCCATAGCAGTTTGGCACAACTCCAATAAACTCGCAAAAAAACTGAATTTTGACTAACTTCATGCTGGCGGATGAAGATATTTGGCAAGCTTTGGAGATCTCTAAGTTGAAAAAAAAAAGTGTTGCACAAAAAAAATAAAAATAGGGAGCGAGCGAAGAAGAAAAAGAAAACATGGAGAGGAAGAGAAAAAAGCTTAGTTCATGTGGTAATGAGTTTGTAGCAAACTTTCTCTATTTAGTCTACAATTTTAGTATGTTATTTCTACCAGTTCTTTTTTAATATTCAAGTTTTAGCTTCTCTGAGTGTTAGTTTGGAATATTCACTTTAGTAGAAGATTGTTATTTTTTTATTTGTTTGGTTTCCACCATTTGATGATGACTATTGTTGATTGATGTTCCATAGTGTTGCAAGAAGATTCTGTTATCTATTAATTATTATAGTGAAATGTTTTATTGGACTAGATCTTATGGTTTTTATTCTCTCAATCTAAAAAAAGTTTTTCATGTTAAAAGTTGTAATTGAGTCCTATTTAATTTTTTGTCAATTGTTGTCGATATGTAAAATTATAATTTCAATTTGATCATTTATTTACACAAATGGAATTTTTTTCCAGATTATTAAAATAGTTATCTACACAAGAAACAGAAATTAAAATTTGCAAGAAAAAAATAAGAGTATCGTCATACTAACGGTTTGTTAACCACAACATTAAATCATTTTGAACGTAAAATTTGCGCACAGTAACAAAAGTTCCACATGCATGCCATATAGTCAGGAGCTATACAATGATTTCCTGTATTTGGACATCCAGAATCACAATTGCAAGCTGCACAAAATGTTAGTGATGTAAAACAAGATTTAATGAGTGTTATTAAAATTTGATAAAGTATTATGTATAAGACTAAGAAAAAACAAAGAGAAAAGCTTTATTTACCTTTACCAATACTGCTTACTTTAGTTACAACAAGACTTAGCAAAAGAGATAGGATCATAACATACACAAACTTAAGAATTTTTGCCATATATATTCTCAAATGTGCATGACACAAACATAATATTGTTTGATCACTTTATAATTTAACACATCTAGTTGCTTTAATATAATTCAGTAAAAAAATTACATTAAAGTATTATTTTGGCACTTAAGGAGTTTCGAGAAACATTTCATTATATTATAAACATTAAATGTATCTTAGGTAGATTGATGTAATGTGTTTTTCCCATTATATATTTAGCAATCTTTCATTATTATTTTTATGTTTTTTAGCCTTTCAAGATAAACACGAGCAAAGTTAGTTGTATGAATAATGCATTAATAATGTGACCATTGATTTATGTGGTTTCTACAAAAGAATTCACGAGCAAAGTGGTTTCTTCAGAAGATGGAGAAGTAAGACTCCACAACTAGGAATCGTCACAATGGTAAGGAAATCAGATTTGTGACATCCTAAACTTCAAAATGACAAATATAATAATTTATATTAGAGTTCAGTTTCGAAATCATATTGATAGTATAATATAAGTAAGAAAAACACTCAAACAATCATAATAGAATCGTATCATTACACAAACATTCCTCAAGAAAATATCACATTAAAAGGTCAAAATCACTCAAATAAAATCAATAAATTTCACAATAACATCAAATTGTCTAAGAGAAATTATTATTGTAACACCCCGTTTTTCAAAGCGAGGGTGTATTTTTTTTTTCCAAAAGAAGTTAAAATAAAACAGAGAGATAAATAAGGTAACACCTTTGGATAAAATAATTAAGTCATTATAATTTACAAGCAGCGGAAGAAATTCTCAAAATATGAATTCAAAATATTTACATAACAAAAGTGGTACAGTCTTCCAGTTTAAAAATAAAAGCAACCCAAAAGAAATACATATGTTCCCTCTGTGTCAACCTAGTCTGATCATTTTACAAAACAACTAAACACCCTGAGTGATCTCCACGCGCCCCGTGAGATCTCCTAACGTAGCTCCAATCAAGCACTCCCATCCACATTCCCATCCGGAGGGTACGAACCGGTAGGATCATCCTGATTCTCATCTGAGGGCAAAGCCCAGATTTCCACAATAGTTGTAAAGGGTCACCAACCGAAATTAACAGTTAACACATAACATTTAAGCTTTTCAATGCACAAATAACCTTTTCAATTTATCATACATCTTAGAAGGGTTTTCCACATGCTAAAAGTTCATGTAAATCTTGCCAAATATAAATGAAAACAAAAGAAAGTTCTCAATCCATCAAGTAATACATAACTCACCAAAACATTGATAAATCAATTGAGCAATCAATTATCTAACTCAAAATAAGATTTTCCACTAAGCCAATCGACCGGGGAAATCAATTTCCTAAAAGTTTTTATTGAAAACTGAACTCTGGGCTTAAATCAATCGATTGGGTAAATCGATTGACTCAATCGATTGGGTAAATCGATTTCCTGACAGACAGAGCCCCTGTATTGAATCCAATCGATTGAGCAAATCGATTTTTGGAAGACAAAGCCCCTGACTTGAATCCAATTGAATCCAATCGATTTACCAAATCGATTTCTTAAATGATTTTGAAAGACAACTTACAAAATCGGTTGGGTAAATCGATTTCGTACAAAACAGGGCCCCTGTAACTCATCAAATCGATTGGGTAAATCGATTTCCCTGTATATTCTTTCAAAAATACATAAACTAACTCAATCACATTCAAACACCACTCCAAACCTTAACACTTAGTAATATCCATACAATCACCACGACATTATGAGTTTTGAAATTGTTTTACAATCTAACATACTATCACACAATTCCATATCACACAATCTAACATACTATCACACAATTCGAAATTGTTTTACAATCTATCACTTAGTGAAATCAACACAATCACAAATTTGCATCAAACACACTTACACATAATTTCTAAACATACCGCTTAACGGTTTCAACGCAATACCCACACAAACAAGATGAACCAACAAATCACATGGAATCACTTTGACTCGACAATCCCAATAGAGACAAAATGAACCAACAAATCACATGGCATCACTTTGACTCGACAATCCCAACGCATACAAGATGAACCAACAAATCACATGGCATCACCTTGGCGCGACAATCTCAACACAGACAAGATGAACCAACAAATCACATGGCATCACCTTGACTCGACAATCCCAATGCGTACAAGATGAACCAAGAAATCACATGGCATCACCTTGGCGCGACAATCTCAACACAGACAAGGTGAACCAACAAATCACATGGCATCACCTTGACTTGACAATTCATTTCTTCACAAAATCATTTTCACGACAACATTAAGTAAACGCAGATATTAAGAGATTCCCCATCCTTAATACTCATTTAACTTAATGATTTTCACAAACAAACACACATTAAGCAAACAGAAATATTAAGAGATTCCCCATTCTTAATACTCTTTTAACTCCAACGATTTTCAAAACAAACATTAAGTAAACGAGACATTAAGAGATTCCCCATTCTTAATTCTCATTTAACTTAAACGATTTTCACAAACTCACATTAAGTAAACAAGACATTAAGAGATTCCCCATTCTTAATACTCGTTTAACTTAATGGTTTTCAAATTCCACACAAAAGAAACTCAAACATAATTTCACATTCAATCCATAATTCACACCAAATCATTTTCCACACAAACCACACAAAACACATCTCAAGTTTCATCAGTATTAACTAAGAACACGTCAAAAACAACGAACACAAATCGACACAATCCACCACTCAAACACACAAGTTTCATTTACTCAAAATCATACATAAATGAGTTTAAATTCATTTTCCACGAAACATTCATCAATATAACCAAAACCTAACTCTAAGATTTTACCCATAAAGCCTTAGATAGATTTTCCCAAATCAACACTTAAACCCTAACAAAATTCGTTTCCACACAACCACAAATAAGTCCCTAAATGCAAACTAAAAGTTTGGAAGGAGCCCTTACCTTCACGTTAGCTTTAACGTGCGATTACGGCACCGTGAGTAAATCCGGTAAATTTTCCGCTCGCAACGCCGCTTCCAAAGTTGGTTCCCTAACACCGTAGCGTGGTAGTGAGCAACTTTCCCTTCTATCTCCTTGCGAAACCAAGCTTAGATCTAGATGAAACGGCGAGGTTTGTGTTTGACGGTTTTGAAATCCCTAAACCGTTTTTCTTTGTTTTCGGATCAAAGAGGAAGAGTGAAGTTGAGAAATCCCTGTCCCATCACCCACTATCAAATTTCAAACTCAAAGGAAGCAAGAACAACAAAAATGGATGAAGATGGAGGCAGGAGGAGGATTGAGTGCACGAGACAGGGAGAGGAAAATGTGTTTTCTGTTTTCCTTTGGTTTTCCTTTCTTCCAATTTCCTTTCCTCCTATTTCCTTTTTCTTTCTTTTCTATCTCCTCTCTTTTTCCCTCCACACAAACATATATATATGATTATATATATTAATTATAATTAACAAATATCTCAAAACTAGATATTTATTAAAATTACCATTTTACCCATAACACATTAAATTCTTCGTAAATGATTCACCGCAGTTAATTTAATTTATTTATCGACGAGTAATTCTAATCGAGCATCAAAATACCTTTTTGATTATATACACTCCAAAATATTAATAACTTTGGTTAAAAAGCCTCCGAGTTCAACACCAAAATACACTAAAATACATAAAGTGTAATTTAAAATTATGGGTCTTACAATTATGGCACACGATACACATTAATCACAACAAAACAATCACAAGAAAATGCAATGCTATGCATGAGCTGAGACTCTACTTCACAATGTGGTACCATTCTAACTCTAAAGTATTTGGTTAGGAGGCTTGATACTATGTCACCATCCTTGTGGACGGACAATTCAAATTTGTCTTGTCTTCATAGATCCCCTCAACTCAATCCGAGACACATATACACAACAGTCGAGGTAAATGTGTGTTGCATGGTAGCTCCCGACATTTGGAGTATTACCTCCAAGTCATCTAGGAATTCCCCACCGGAATACCTCCAAGGTCTAACAATCTTGCCTTAAGGCTCAACAGCAGACCGCCACGATCAGGCTCATTCAATTGTACTTCCCCAGAATCACTAGGCTTGTTAGGCCCTACCTATATGATGACAAAATAATTTCCACTTCATAAATTCTCAAAGTTTATTTTCTCTCCTTGTTGGCCTATGATACTCCATTAAGACCGTCACCTCAAACACAAATTGAAATTACGTTTATTTCATCAACAATGGGGCTACTTCAATATTCTCATCACAAATTCACAACATTAATCACATCTCATCAGATAAACTCATCAAAATTTTATAGTATCACTATCATCAATCATAAATCACCAATAGACTTATCACAAATTTATAATATCATTATTATTAATTATACATCATCATAATCACATAAACTTATCAAAATGCAACCACCTTTTATTATCACATCACATAAATACGTCTAATCAAACATATACATAAAATTCATTCGACATCCAATATCACATTAATATCAAATATCACACATTTAATAAAAATAACTCAAACATCACAATAATATCAAATACCACAGATTTAACGAAGTTAAATCAATCAACACCTTATAAATATTTATATTCACATTTTAATCTCACAATTCCCATATTTTTATAATAATTAATTTATCACTCATAGGGATACTGCCGTACGTAGAGAGTGTCAAATGAATCGTTGGGAAATATGATTTTGCCGTTCATCTCATATTATATTATACTCATGAATTCAAACGTTCTCTCACCCCTTACCTTATTTCGAAGCTTTCACACACGAATATGATTCCACGAGCAAACAAACTTTGTTCTTTGACTCTTTGTCCTTCAATCGATCATATCGATAGTTTATGGATAAACATAAAAAAATAGATTATGAAAAGACACTCTAAAAATTAATTTCGAAATTATGTCAAGGAAACTTACCATAAATATGAAAACCAATCAATGGATAAAATAACCATTTGTCACACGATTATTTTGGCGTTGATTTCACTTAAATCAGACTTACAGTGAAGAAGAACGATGCAATAAAGAATTTTATAAAAGGAGAAGTTGGTTATTTTAGACAGAAATTTGGATGGTTAAATATCTGAGGAAGTATGTTTATTTGACTACCTATATGAATAAAACAAGATATTGAAATTTGAAAGAGAACATAGTAAATTTTCTGGAATAGTTATCGATCATCGGTGCCAATTTTCCTCTTTTTCTCTCAAGTTGTTGTTGTCCTGTGTCTTTAGGTGTATCAACTCTCTCTTTGTGGTATATTTCCTTCTTTCATATTCTTCAAAATATTTCACTAAAATGTTATTATTTAAAAATGGAAGACCCATTATCATTTGTCTAGAATATGATAATTGAATCCTTACACCTTAATAAAACAGAGGTAATTAACCATGAATAATAAATTTGAATCAACATCATAACTGAAAACTATATTCAAAAATATAGTTTACAACATGTTTAGTAGATTCATAAAATATTACATCTTGAAAAAAACTACGATTGTCTAATTACATCATAAAACAAAAGATCAAATTCTAAGTCCAGGAGTTTGGAACTGATCTTCTGAGGCTAATATTCATGTCTCATGTTCCTCCAGCTGCTAAAAAAAAATAATTTGGATGAGATAAAATTTCTCAGTGAGCTCTATGAGTAAGAGGAAAATAATCTCAAAGAGTTTTTTTCATAAAAGTGTATAAAACATACAAAAGTAGTTATACATCTCATGAAGAAAAAAAAACAATTATTATTATTATTATACATGTCTATTTATATATATGTATATAAGTATATATATATATATATATATATTATTTTGAACAACATCTGCATGATCTCAAATCTTTTCATTTGGAATAAGGAAAAAGTCGCCCAATATCTTAGTGTGGGTCACCAAGATATTGAGTCCTGATTGGTAAAGGTGGTTTGGCCAAACCCCAATCACCGTCCTGATTGTTCTCCTTTACGTGTTATCCCATGCCTGGAATAACCTAAATGTCCCACCGTGAATAAGACCATGCATGATATGATTAATTAATGATATTGTATAGAATTTGAAATATTTTGTATAAAATGCCTTTATCATATATAAAATGCATCATTCGTCCAAAACAATTATATATAACTTTAGGCGACATACTAAACTCATAATAATTTAATCTTAAGTCCTTAATTCAAAACAGAAATCCTAATAAAAAATATAAACAACATCCGAGTCATGAAAATAGTAACAACATCAAGTCATGGAAAAATAATAAACATATAAAAGTCATGAATTTAATAATTCACATAAAAGTCATGAAAAAAATCATTTAGATGAAATTTTAAAAACACCTATATGCAAAAATTCCATTTCATCAACTCTAATTTTCCTAACCCGTATTAACGTAAAATAATTTTTTCAAAAATTTCAATCCATAAAATTCTCACACTAAAAGAAATTAACGTAACATAACACAATTTCACAAACACATTAGAGACAACAGCAGTAACGAGCATAAATCGTGCTCGACAAGCATAATCACCTTAAATCTAATCAAGCACGATAGTTAATTTTTTTTTCTAATATATATAATTCATTCACAAATATCATACCCATAAACAACAATACACACCTCTAATTTAATTTCAATGAAAATTCCTATAGGTTAATATATAAGGTGTTTTCTTCCATTTTTATTTTATTTTATTTTGTTTTATTTATTTATTTATTTATTTATTTTCAACTTCAGAAAGTTAAATCCCTATTCTTAACAAAATAAAAAAAAATCTTTAATAAAAAGAACTCACAGGTTGTGACAAGGAAGAAGATGATGTTCTGCTTAACTTGGTTGTTGAGCTCCCCTTTTGCTTGAACGGTCACCTTGACTCAAGTTCTTCAATTTTGAGTTATCATCATTCGTTGTTGAAGCTGATTAGTTACCAATTGAGACATGCAAAGTTTAAAAATGGGATTGAAGACCTTTATCAAGCTTTTGGGTTTATTGATTTGAAAAAAAAAAAATGAAAGAAAATGGGGTCGAAGATTTGGGAGGATGAGGGAGGTGGTTCACGGGAGAAGAAGAAGGAACGCAAAGTGTGTTTTCTGAATAAAACAAAAAAACAAAGATACTTAAAATGTAGAGGGAAATTATGCCATTACCCTTTATTTGTTCAAAAAATTTTCCCTCAAAATTTAGAGGATTACCTATTGAAAGAGGTAAGCAAACTCCTTTTGCATGTCTGCCTCTACTTTCCATGTTGCTTCTTCTATAGAAGATCCTTCCCAAACAACCTTCACTAGTGGAATTTCTTTGTTTCTCAATGCTTTTCCACTTCTATCTATAATTTGGACTAGCATTGGGTCATAAGTAAGGTTTGACTTGAGTTGGACAGACTTGTAAGACCCGTAATTTTAAATCCTAAGTTATACAATTTTAGGGTATTTTGTGTTAAATTGCTTAGGCTTTTAACCCAATTTTCGATATTTAGTGAGTTAAAGGCCGAAAATATATTTTTGGAAATTGGATTAAAATTATTTGTCGAAGAATAATTTATTTAAGTTTCGAAGAATTTAATTCTGGGCGGTTTTGTTCAAAATATCTCAGGTTGCTAAAAATCGTATCTGTCAATTGAGTTGCGACGAGAGTAGATATTTTTATCAAAATAGTTTGAGATGCGAGAGTTGTTAGAAATTTGTTGGTTTTGTTATATATATATATATATATATATATATTATAAGTATTTATATATATATATATAGAAAGAAAAGGAAAGGATGGAAAGGGAGAGAAAAGAAAAACAAAGGAAAGAAAGAGAAAGGAGAGAAAATGACATTTTCCATCTTCTTCCTGCTGCCTCGCGTATTCACTTTCTTCCTTTCCTCCATTGTTGCTCGTTTTTGCTTTCTTTTCTTTCCTTTGAGTTCGAAATTGATAGTGGGTGATAGGACAAGGATTTCTCAACTTCACTCTTCACCTTTGATTCGAAAACGAAGAAAAACGGTATTAGGGATTCAAACTCAAATCTCCATGTTTCATCTAGATCTAAGCGTCGTTTCAAGAAGTGATAGAAGGGAAAGTTGCTCACCACTACACTACGGTGCTAGTGAGCTAACTTTGGAAGCGGCGTTGCGAGCGGAGATTTTACCGAATTTGCTCACAGTACCGTAATCGAACGAAAAAGCTAAAGTGAAGGTAAGGGCTCCTTCCAAACTTTTAGTTTGCATTTAGGGCCTTATCTGTGGTTGTGTGGAAAATAATTTTTTTAGGATTGGAGTATTGATTTGGGGAAAATGTATATATGGTTTTATGGGTAAAATCTTAGAGTTAGGTTTTGGTTATATTGATGAATGTTTCGTGGAAAATGAACTTACCTCATTTATGTATGATTTTGAGTAAATGAAATTGTTGTGTTTGAGTGATGGATTGTGTTGATTTGTGTCGTCGTATTCGACGTGTTCATAATTGATAATTATAGAATTTGAGATGTGCTTTGTGTGGTTTGTGTGGAAAAATGATTTGGTGTGAATTATGGATTGAATGTGAAAGTATGTTTGGGTTTGTTTGTGTGGAATTTGAAAACCATTAAGTTAAACGAGTATTAAGAATGGGGAATCTCTTAATGTCTTATTTACTTATGTGTGTTTGTTTTGGAAAATCGTTTAAGTTAAATGAGAATAAAGAATGGGGAATCTCTTAATGTCTTGTTTACTTAATGTTTGTTTTGAAAATCGTTGGAGTTAAAAGAGTATTAAGAATGAGGAATCTCTTAATATTTCTGTTTGCTTAATGTGTGTTTGTTTGTGATAATCATTAAGTTAAATGAGTATTAAGAATGGGGAATCTCTTAATATCTGCGTTAACTTAATGTTGTCGTGAAAATGATTTTGTGAAGAAATGAATTGTCGAGTCAAGGTGATGCCATGTGATTTGTTGGTTCATCTTGTTTGTGTTGAGATTGTCGCGCCAAGGTGATGCCATGTGATTTGTTGGTTCATCATGTTTGCGTTGGGATTGTCGAGTCAAGGTGATGCCATGTGATTTGTTGGTTCATCTTGTATGTGTTGAGATTGTCGCGCCAAGGTGATGCCATGTGATTTGTTGGTTCATCTTGTTTGCGTTGGGATTGTCGAGTGAAGGTGATGCCATGTAATTTGTTGGTTCATCTTGTCTGTGTTGAGATTGTCGCGCCAAGGTGATGCCATGTGATTTGTTGGTTCATCTTGTCTGCGTTGGGATTGTCGAGTCAAAGTGATGCCATGTGATTTGTAGGTTCATTTTGTTTGTGTTGGGATTGTCGAGTCAAGGTGATGCCATGTGATTTGTTGGTTCATCATGTCTGTATTGGGATTGTCGAGTCAAAGTGATGCCATGTGATTTGTTGGTTCATCTTGTTTGTGTGGGTATTGCGTTGAAACCGTTAAGCGGTATGTTTTGAAATTATGTGTAAGTGTGTTTGATTCAAATTTGTGATTGTGTTGATTTTACTAAGAGTTGTGTTTTGGAATTGTGTGATAGTATGTTAGATTGTAAAACGATTTCGAAACTCATAATGTCGTGGTGATTGTATGGGTATTGCTAAGTGTTATGGTTTGGAGTGGTGTTTGAATGTGATTGAGTTAGTTTATGTACTTTTGAAAGAATATACAGGGAAATCGATTTACCCAATCGATTTGATGAGTTACTGGGGCTCTGTCTTTCACGAAATCGATTTACCCAATCGATTTTGTAATATGTTTTTCAAAATCATTTAAGAAATCGATTTGGTAAATCGATTGGAATCAATTGGATTCAATACAGGGGCTTTGTCTTTCCAAAAATCGTTTTGCTCAATCGATTGGATTCAATATAGGGGCTCTGTCTGTTAGGAAATCGATTTACCCAATCGATTGAGTCAATCGATTTACCCAATCGATTGATTTAAGCCCAGAGTTCAGTTTTCAATAAAAACTTTCAGGAAATTGATTTCCCCGATCGATTGGCTTAGTGGAAAATCTTATTTTGAGTTAGATAATTGATTGCTCAATTGATTTATCCATGTTTTGGTGAGTTACGTATTACTTGATGGATTGAGAACTTTCTTTTGATTTCATTTACATTTGGCAAGCATTACATGAACTTTTAGCATATGGAAAATCCTTCTAAGATGCATGATAAGTTGAAAAGGTTATTTGTGCATTTAAAAGCTTAAATGTTACGTGTTAACTGTTAATTTCGGTTTGTGACCCTTTACAACTATTGTGGAAATCTGGGCTTTGCCCTCATATGAGAGCCAGGACTATCCTTCCGGTTCATACCTTGTGGATGGGGATGGAGATAGGAATGTTTGACTGGATCTACGTTAGGAGGATCTCACGGGGCGCGTGGAGATCACTCAGGGTGTTTAGTGTGTTTTGTAGAATGATCAGATTAGGTTGACATAGAGGGAATAAATGTCTTTCTTTTGAATTGTGTTTATTTTAAATTGGAAAATTGTACCTTTACTAATATTGTCAGCATGACAGTTTATTTTCGATGGGTTCCATGTACCATTTTTTTGAGGTGTAAATACTTTGGATTCATATTTCGAAAAACTTTTCCGCTGCTTGTAAATTTTAATGACTTAGTTATATATCCAAAGGTTTTATCTTATTTATTTCTCTGTTGTATTTTAATTTCTTTTGAAAATAAAAATACACCCTCGCTTTGTAAAATGGGGTGTTACATTGTGGTATCAGAGCTTTGGTTTGGTTTTCTTTGGGGGCTGTGGAACCTTAGGTTCTAGATTAGAGGTTAGGAGTTGTTGTCTGATCATGCGTCGGGGTAATTGGTCTGAGTTATCAGATCAGGGGTAGTTATTATGTGTTGATATATTCAAAACTTAGTTTTGAAATTATTCGAAGTGGTGTTAACACTTCTTCTTGTTGTTGGTTTTTCGGAAACACTACCTCCAAGAGGGAACGACGTTGCAAGGATGAACGTCAGTAGGGATGATCAAATCGTTGAAGCTACAAATAACATGGATGTTTTGTTGTTGCACGAACTGCTGCAAAGACTCTGCGAGATCTGGAGAAGAGGAAAAGAGAGATTTGTGCTCTTAAGATTAAGAGGGTTAGAATATTTTCGTCGTTACCATCCTCCAAGTTCAAGGGTGATGAGGACTCAGGAAAAGATTGATTAGTAGATTCAAGAAATAGAAAAGATCTTCGAGATGACGAATTGTCCAGCAACCTGAAACAAGTCATGACGACATGGAATTTATAAAATGGTTCCAAGGACACAGAAGCTATGTGTTTGTGTAAAGTCGAAGATAATGAGTATGGATGGATTAACATTAGACTAATAAGGGATTTCAAGTAAAGGTCTAAGTCGAGGACTCTTGTTAAGAAAAGTATTAGATGTTTTCCTGGTAGATTTCAGGATGAAACTGGATGAAGTTTGGAAACTGTCAAGGAGATGTAAACATCATGGAATTGTTGAGAAGATAAGGCTTCCATTTGACATAACATTTGGTGCTTAGGTGTCAATGAAAGAGACTGGTATTGAAGTTAAGGGAGCGTTGCGCCTTAGGAGTAAATACTCCTTTGGATAGATAAAGTACACTTTGAGGAATAGTCGATACCTTGAGGGATAAAGTCGAGCATACGAGTTAGACTGGATTCGCAACATGGATTATTAAGTATGGATAGTAATATTGGATGAATCTATAGACACGTAAGTGTGAATTTTGAGCGATGTTCAGAAAAACATAATGATTTAAGCCTTGATGTATTGAACTCTATGTTACCATTATGTGGAATTTGAAGTGTCGAGTACGAGAATACTTGATATTGCAGTAATATAAGTTTGAGAATCTATTAAAGGATGGAAATTACTAAGAGGATGTTAATATTTTGATAGGACTGAAGGATTATTCGAGATTTGATTTGGGACCCTAAGATGGTTGATTTTTAGCTGATGATTTAAAATCTCGCAAGGTTGAATGGACGACCAAGTAATGCTTAAAACTTTCAAAATCGAAGGAGTTGAGGCAGGCAAGTGATGTTGTGAAGGAATAAGAATCCAACAAGTGAAACAAATATTGGAAAATGTGCCAAGAAATTTGTTGGAGCAGCACATAGAGATGTAGCTTATGACAATTAAAGATTTAGGAAAGGAATTATCTCACCTATAATTCAGACATTATTATTATTAAGGTATGCCAAGATATAAAGACATTACTTGAGTGCATGTCATGGGGATTGTTATTGTGTTCGTCAATCAAAGGAGTTAAATGTTTATTTGATAGGAGACAATTGAACATGAAATGGAAAAGTTTGGTGGGAATTAGTAAGCCTTGATTTATTGGGATCACTATAATGAAGATGTATCAAGGTTCGAGGTAGAAATTTAAGGTTTGTATAAATGGAAAAGTGATGGAGTGAATACAATGCGGTTGACCTGTCATAATGAAAGGATAATCATCAAGTTGCAAATGAAGGACACAGTGAAATTAAGATGTATCAGAATGAATGTTGGCAGTAGAGGTAGGAGGATTATTTTCGAGTTTGTGCATAATTGCAAAGTATGTAAGAAATTTTCTAGTGAAGCGTGAATTTGAGGTGTTAGGCATGAGACAAAGGTAGACCTTGATCTGTGAATTAAATTCAAGTTGGATTATAATGGAAAACGTGACTCTTGAAATGAAGTACTAAACTGGAAGGAAGTTTGTGTGTCCCAAGAGGTATAGTCTTTGGCATGATTTCGAAAATATTTGAGGAAGCTTTGACCGCCAAGCATATGTGGGGATGGAATTATTAAATTTATAACTGGAAATAACACACTGATAAGAACACTACAGTTGACGTAGTTGTACGACTTAAGAAAAATCGAGGATTTGTGGACAAGGGAGAAATTTAGGAGTTCTCGGATGTAGTCATTGTTCGGTGCTCAGAGTGTTGGGGTCATTCTAAGTGTTTCAATTCGGTACCAAATGGATGTTTCGTACCAAGTGGATGCAAATGAGACTACGTGACATAGGTATGGGATATTTTACTTCGTCGACAGGATCAAAGTTATAGGAAAATAAGGGAAAACTAAATGGACTTTGAGAAGATTGTTGACTGCTTGTACATTAAGATAACCTCAGATGTAAGTTGCAAGGAGCGCTATTACAGTTCGGTTAAGATAGTCTAAGCCACTATCATGGTTGTTGGTTATTTATTGACAAATTGAGGGACTGATCATCCATAATCTCTTGTCGATAATAGAAAAAACCATGTTGAATGGAACGGACGAGCCTTACCGACTATGAATGGGTGCAGAGTTATTAAGCACCCTATGAGAAGGGGTAGGCAACATTTTTTCGAGAAGGCCGAGTGAAACAAGTTGTGACTGGTATGTTGAATTCGGGTACGAACCAAGTGTGGATTGTTACTCGTACTTTAAGTTTCGAGGACGAAACTAATTTAAGGGGGGTAGTAATGTAAGACCCGTAATTTTAAATCCTAAGTTATACAATTTTAGGGTATTTTGTGTTAAATTGCTTAGGCTTTTAACCCAATTTTCGGTATTTAGTGAGTTAAAGGCCAAAAATATATTTTTGGAAATTGGATTAAAATTATTTGTCGAAGAATAATTTATTTAAGTTTCGAAGAATTTAATTCTGGGCGGTTTTGTTCAAAATATCTCAGGTTGCTGAAAATCGTATCTGTCAATTGAGATGCGACGAGAGTAGATATTTTTATCAAAATAGTTTGAGATGTGAGAGTTGTTAGAAATTTGTTGGTTTGGTTATATATTTATATATATATTATGAGTATTTATATATATATATATATAGAAAGAAAAGGAAAGGAGGGAAAGGGAGAGAAAAGAAAAACAAAGGAAAGAAAGAGAAAGGAGAGAAAATGACATTTTCCATCTTCTTCCTGCTGCCTCGCGTATTCACTTTCTTCCTTTCCTCCATTGTTGCTCGTTTTTGCTTTCTTTTCTTTCCTTTGAGTTCGAAATTGATAGTGGGTGATAGGACAAGGATTTCTCAACTTCACTCTTCACATTTGATTCGAAAACGAAGAAAAACGGTATTAGGGATTCAAACTCAAATCTCCCTATTTCATCTAGATCTAAGCGTCGTTTCAAGAAGTGATAGAAGGGAAAGTTGCTCACCACTACACTACGGTGCTAGTGAGCTAACTTTGGAAGCGGCGTTGCGAGCGGAGATTTTACCGGATTTGCTCACGGTACCGTAATCGAACGAAAAATCTAAAGTGAAGGTAAGGGCTCCTTCCAAACTTTTAGTTTGCATTTAGGGCCTTATCTGTGGTTGTTTGGAAAATAATTTTTTTAGGATTGGAGTATTGATTTGGGGAAAATGTATCTAAGGTTTTATGGGTAAAATCTTAGAGTTAGGTTTTGGTTATATTGATGAATGTTTCGTGGAAAATGAACTTACCTCAATTATGTATGATTTTGAGTAAATGAAATTGTTGTGTTTGAGTGATGGATTGTGTTGATTTGTGTCGTCGTATTCGACGTGTTCATAATTGAGAATTATAGAATTTGAGATGTGCTTTGTGTGGTTTGTGTGGAAAAATGATTTGGTGTGAATTATGGATTGAATGTGAAAGTATGTTTGGGTTTGTTTGTGTGGAATTTGAAAACCATTAAGTTAAACGAGTATTAAGAATGGGGAATCTCTTAATGTCTTATTTACTTATGTGTGTTTGTTTTGGAAAATCGTTTAAGTTAAATGACAATAAAGAATGGGGAATCTCTTAATGTCTTGTTTACTTAATGTTTGTTTTGAAAATCGTTGGAGTTAAAAGAGTATTAAGAACGGGGAATCTCTTAATATTTCTGTTTGCTTAATGTGTGTTTGTTTGTGATAATCATTAAGTTAAATGAGTATTAAGAATGGGGAATCTCTTAATATCTGCGTTAACTTAATGTAGCCGTGAAAATGATTTTGTGAAGAAATGAATTGTCGAGTCAAGGTGATGCCATGTGATTTGTTGGTTCATCATGTTTGCGTTGGGATTGTCGAGTCAAGGTGATGCCATGTGATTTGTTGGTTCATCTTGTATGTGTTGAGATTGCCGCGCCAAGGTGATGCCATGTGATTTGTTGGTTCATCTTGTTTGCGTTGGGATTGTCGAGTCAAGGTGATGCCATGTGATTTGTTGGTTCATCTTGTTTGTGTTGAGATTGTCGCGCCAAGGTGATGCCATGTGATTTGTTGGTTCATCTTGTCTGCGTTGGGAATGTCGAGTCAAAGTGATGCCATGTGATTTGTAGGTTCATTTTGTTTGTGTTGGGATTGTCGAGTCAAGGTGATGCCATGTGATTTGTTGGTTCATCTTGTCTGTATTGGGATTGTCGAGTCAAAGTGATGCCATGTGATTTGTTGGTTCATCTTGTTTGTGTGGGTATTGCGTTGAAACCGTTAAGCGGTATGTTTTGAAATTATGTGTAAGTGTGTTTGATTCAAATTTGTGATTGTGTTGATTTTACTAAGAGTTGTGTTTTGGAATTGTGTGATAGTATGTTAGATTGTAAAACGATTTCGAAACTCATAATGTCGTGGTGATTGTATGGGTATTGCTAAGTGTTAAGGTTTGGAGTGGTGTTTGAATGTGATTGAGTTAGTTTATGTACTTTTGAAAGAATATACAGGGAAATCGATTTACCCAATCGATTTGATGAGTTACTGGGGCTCTGTCTTTCACGAAATCGATTTACCCCATCGATTTTGTAATATGTTTTTCAAAATCATTTAAGAAATCGATTTGGTAAATCGATTGGAATCAATTGGATTCAATACAGGGGCTTTGTCTTTCCAAAAATCGATTTGCTCAATCGATTGGATTCAATATAGGGGCTCTGTCTCTCAGGAAATCGATTTACCCAATCGATTGAGTCAATCGATTTACCCAATCGATTGATTTAAGCCCAGAGTTCAGTTTTCACTAAAAACTTTCAGGAAATTGATTTCCCCGATCGATTGGCTTAGTGGAAAATCTTATTTTGAGTTAGATAATTGAGTTGGATAATCTTAAATGTTATGTGTTAACTGTTAATTTCGGTTGGTGACCCTTTACAACTATTGTGGAAATCTGGGCTTTGCCCTCAGATGAGAGCCAGGACTATCCTTCCGGTTCATACATTGTGGATGGGGATGGAGATAGGAATGCTTGACTGGAGCTACGTTAGGAGGATCTCACGGGGCGCGTGGAGATCACTCAGGGTGTTTAGTGTGTTTTGTAGAATGATCAGATTAGGTTGACATAGAGGGAATAAATGTCTTTCTTTTGAATTGTGTTTATTTTAAATTGGAAAATTGTACCTTTACTAATATTGTCAGCATGATAGTTTATTTTCGATGGGTTCCATGTACCATTTTTTTGAGGTTTAAATACTTTGGATTCATATTTCGAAAAACTTTTCCGCTGCTTGTAAATTTTAATGACTTAGTTATATATCCAAAGGTTTTATCTTATTTATTTCTCTGTTGTATTTTAATTTCTTTTGAAAAAAAAATACACCATCGCTTTGAAAAACGGGGTGTTACAAGACTCATGACTCAAAATTTGGTGAAGATTAGGAATGTATTTCTTTAATTGGGAGACCTGATAAACATTGTGTAGATTGGACAGTTTGGGTGGCAAGGCTATTATGTATGCAGAGGGACCAACCCTATACAATATTTGAAAGGGTCCAACAAAACGAGGGTTTAACTTCTTGACCTTTAGGCTAGTTTGAGGGTGTTGTAGTTTGACTTTACTGGTAAAAAATGGGCTGACTTAGTTAATCTGTCCACAATCACCCAAATGGAATCATACCCAGTGTGGGTATGTGGCAAACCTACAACAAAATCCATGGAAATTGAGTCCCATTTCCATTCAGGTATTTCCAGAGGCTGTAGCAATCCTGCTGGTCTGTGATGTTCTATTTTCACCTTTTGGCAAGTTGGGCATTGACCCACAAAAGTAGCTACATCAACCTTCATACCTGGCCACCAATAATTTTTCTTAAGGTCTTGGTACATCTTGGTAGATCCAGGATGGATAGTTTGGTTACTTTTGTGAGCTTCCTCTAGTATCAGCCTCTTTAATTCAGAATCCTTAGGTACCCAAATTCTGCCCTGAAATAGGATTGTTCCATCTCGTGCCCTAGTAAATCTTTCTTGGTCCTTTCTAAGTAGCAACTCTTCATCCATCCCTTGAGATTGCTTAATTTGGTCTCTAAGGCTACTAGTTATTTCTAGTTTATTTAAAAGAATTCCCCTTTGAAGGATTGTCATATTTAGGTTCAAGTCTCTGAGGTTTTCTAGCAGTGCAAGTTCTTTTATCATGAGAAGAGACATATGTAGGGATTTGCATCGGCCACTACATTGGCCTTGCCTGGATGGTATTTCAGTTCAAATTCATAATCTTTCAAAAATTCCACCCACCTTCTTTGATTCATGTTAAGTTCCCTCTGGTCGAATAAATACCTTAAGCTCTTGTGATCACTGAAAACATCAAATTGTGCTCCATACAGATGATGTCTCCAGATCTTAAAGGCAAACTCTATGGCAGCAAATTCAAGGTCATGAGTGGGATAGTTTCCCCCATAAGGCTTTAGTTGTCTTGAAGCATAAGCCACTACTTGGTTGTTTTGCATCAATACACAACCTAAACCTTTTAGGGATGCATCACAATACACTTCAAATCTTAAGGTGGGATCTGGTATGTCCAGTACAGGGGCAGTGGTTAACTTGATCTTAAGAGTATGAAAACTCTTTTCAAATTTTTGATCCCACACAAAGGGTTGGTCCTTCCTAGTCATTCTGGTCAATGGCAGGGAAATTTGAGAGAATTTCCTAATGAATCTCCTATAATACCCCGCCAGTCCTAAGAAACTCTTAACCTCTGTCATATTCCTAGGATGTTCCCATTTCAGCACTGCCTCTACTTTGGAGGGATCCACTGCCACTCCTTTCTCATTGATCACATGGCCTAGAAATTTTACTTCTAACATCCAAAACTCACATTTGCTAGGTTTAGCATAAAATTTTCTATCCCTAAGTACTTGCAACACTATTTGAAGATGACTTGCATGTTCTTCTAGAGTCTTAGAGTATATTAGTATGTCATCTATAAATACTATCACAAACTTATCTAAGTATGGCCTAAAAATTCTATTCATGTAATCCATGAACACAACTGGAGCATTGGTTACACCA
This sequence comes from Cicer bijugum, assembly GCA_037974875.1. Classification (NCBI taxonomy): domain Eukaryota; kingdom Viridiplantae; phylum Streptophyta; class Magnoliopsida; order Fabales; family Fabaceae; genus Cicer; species Cicer bijugum. Next base: position 759,988 of record JBBPBT010000474.1, on the reverse strand, counting down.
AAAGGCATAACCAAAAATTCGTAGTGCCCATACCTAGTTCTAAAGGCTGTTTTTGGTACATCATCTGATTTTATTCTGATTTGGTGGTACCCTGACCTCAAGTCAATTTTGGAGAACACAGTAGCTCCCCCTAATTGGTCTAAAAGGTCATCAATTCTGGGTAGAGGATATTTATTCTTGATGGTCACTTTATTCAATTTTCTATAATCTATGCATAACCTCATGCTGCCATCCTTCTTCTTTACCAAAAGCACTGGGGCTCCCCGAGGAGACACACTTGGTCGAATAAACTGCTTGGTTATCAAGTCCTCTAATTGGTTTTTCAACTCACTCAATTCTAACAGGGACATCCTGTAAGGGGCAATGGAGATTGGTCTTGTTCCAGGGAACAAATCTATTGAAAACTCTACTTCTCTTATAGGAGGCAAATATGTCACATCCTCTGGAAACACATCCTCAAACTCACTGACTACAGGAATATTGGACAAGTCCATTTCAGACCTTGAGTTAGAGGATAGTAATAATAATACGCCTTGAACCCCATTGGTCAGACATTGGAAGAGTAGAGAACTGTTGGTCAAGGAGCGGTATTTGGTTTTCTCTGGTTGGGGAATTCCTGGAGGAATTATGACTTTCCTACGATGGCAAATCAAAGTTACTGAATGATCAGACATCCAATCCATTCCTAATATGATGTCCAAGCCCTTAAGGAGCAAACAGACTAGGTTTATTGGAAAAACTCTATCAAACAGAGTGATTTGACACTGGTGACATACTAAGGAGGTCTCTATTGAATTCTTAGATGCAGTGCTTACAATTAAGGGATAAGGCATTTCAAGTACAGGAAGATTATGTTGCAAAACAAAATCAGAGGAGACGAAAGAAAGGGATGCACCAATGTCAAACATAACAATTAAAGGAATTCCATTAATGAATGTAGTGCCAATTATTAGATTATGATTCATACCTTTCTTTGCACTGAGAGCAAAGACCCTTCCAGTGTTAGATTTGTTTGGGTTGGACTCTGCTTGTTTTTGGCGTATTGGGCAAAAGGGAGCCATATGACCAGGCTGTTTGCAGTAGTAGCAAACTTGTTTTCCAACCAAGCACTCTCCCCCATGATCTCTGCCACACTTAAGACACGTCTTCGCTCTTGGGGAACTAGATGTTTGTACTTGTTTTCCCTTTCCTTGGGGAGTCTTTACCTTCAATTGTTGACCAAACATTCCAGACTCTTTCTTTTGTTGCCACTTAACATGTCTCTCCTCTTGTATCTTCTTTAAATTGTCTTTAACAATGTAGCTCTTGTGTACAAGAGTAGAATAGTTAGTATGCTCCATATGGCCTATGTTCCCTCTGATTTCAGGTCTCAATCCCCATTCAAATTGGTTTATCTTCCATTCTTCTGTGGGTGCATATTGAGCATGTGGAGAAAATCTAGCCAATTCTTCAAACTTAGCAACATACTCTACTACAAACATGTCTCCTTGTTGCAGGTGCACAAACTCGAACTCTTTTTGTCTTCTGGCACTTTTTGGGTAATACTTGTCTAAAAAGGCCACCTCAAAGTGTTCCCAATTCATATGGGTTCCTTGAGTCTGAAGATAAGTCTTTGCACTCCTCCACCAATACTCTGCCCCACCCTTTATTAGATGGGCAACAAATGCCACTTTTTGTTCTTCAGTACAAGGCACTACTTCAAATGCCTTTTTAATCTCATCTAACCAAGCTTGAGCCTTTGAAGGGGTTGTGGCTGCCCTGGAATGTTGGATGCTGCAACTTAAGAAAATCATAAAACACCCTGTTGGCATTTGCAGTGCTAACTCTTTGCATTGCCATTTGTTGTACCAGATTATTGGTAGTTGTTGCTTGCATTTGAATAGCTTCCATAACCTTTTCCCATGGTTCAGCAGTGGGTGGTGGAGTCATACTATCTTCAGGGGCAAGATTCCTCCTAGATCCTTCAGCCATAATCCTGCATACCATACACAAAATACTAAGTTGATTAGACTTAATATTAGGTGAAATGATAATGAGAATGTATAGTAAAACAAAGATATTCTAATTCCTAACACATAATCCATAGTCCAAATGAATCGACATGGCTCTGATACCAAAATGTAAGACCCATTATCATTTGTCTAGAATATGATAATTGGACCCTTACACCTTAATAAAACAGAGGTAATTAACCATGAATAATAAATTTGAATCACCATCATAACTGAAAACTACATTCAGAAATATAGTTTACAACATGTTTAGTAGATTTATAAAATATTACATCTTGAAAAAAACTACGATTGTCTGATTACATCATAAAACAAAAGATCAAATTCTAATTCCAGGAGTTTGGAACTGATCTTCTAAGGCTAATATTCATGTCTCATGTTCCTCCAGCTGCTAAAAAAAAATAATTGGGATGAGATAAAATATCTCAGTGAGCTCTATGAGTAAGAGGAAAATAATCTCAAAGAGTTTCTTTCATAAAAGTGTATAAAACATACAAAAAGTAGTTATACATCTCAAGATGAAAAAAAAAACAATTATTATTATTATTATTATTATTATTATACATGTCTATTATATATATGTATATATATATATATATATATATATTATTCTGAACAACATATGCATGATCTCAAATCTTTTCCTTTGGAATAAGGAAAAAGTCGTCCAATATCTTAGTGTGGGTCACCAAGATATTGAGTCCTGATTGGAAAAGGTGGTCTGGCCAAAACCCAATCAGCGTCCTGATTGTTCTCCTTTACCTGTTATCCCATGCTTGGAATAACCTAAATGTCCCACCGTGAATAACACCATGCATGATATGATTAATGATATTGTACAAAACTTGAAAAATTTTGTATAAAATGCCTTTATTATGTCATATATAAAATGCATCATTTGTCCATAACAATTATATATAACTTTAGGCGACACACTAAACTCATAATAATTTAATCTTAAGTCCTTAATTCAAAACGGAAATCCTAATAAAAAATATAAACAATATCCGAGTCATGAAAATAGTAACAACATCAAGTCATAGAAAAATAATAAACATATAAAAGTCATGAATTTAATAATTCACATAAAAGTCATGAAAAAAATCATTTAGATGAAATTTTAAAAACACCTATATGCAAAAATTCCATTTCATCATACTCTAATTTTCCTAACACGTATTAACGTAAAATTATTTATTCAAGAATTTCAACGCATAAAATTTTCGTACTAAAAGAAATTAACCTAACATAACACAATTTCACAAACACATTAGAGACAACAACAGAGACGAGCATAAATCGTGCTCGACATGCATAATCACCTTAAATCTAATCAGGCACGATAATTAATTTTTTTTCTTGTAATATATATAATTCATTCACAAATATCATACCCATAAACAACAATACGCACCTCTGATTTAATTTCAATGAAAATTCCTATAGCTTAATATATAAGGTGTTTTCTTCCATTTTTATTTTATATGATTTTGTTTTAGTTATTTATTTATTTATTTTCAACTTCAGAAAGTTAAATCCCTATTCTTAACAAAACAAAACAAAAATCTTTAATAAAAAGAACTCACAGGTTGTGATAAGGAAGAAGATGATGTTCTGATTAACTTGGTTGTTGACCTCCCCTTTTGCTTGAACGGTCAGCTTGACTCAAGTTCTTCAATTTTGAGTTATCATCCTTCGCCGTCGAAGCTGATTACTTACCAATTGAGACATGCGAAGTTTAAAAATGGGATTGAAGACCTTTATCAAGCTTTTGCGTTTATTGATTTGAAAAAAAAATGAAAGATAATGGGGTTGAAGATTTAGGAGGATGAGGGAGGTGGTTCACGGGAGAAGAATGCCATTTTATTTTATTTTATTTCAATAATGCCATTTTGTTTGTTTATTTGTTTGTTTGTTTATTTTATTTTTTTTTTAAAATTAACAATTTTAAACATTAACTTCTATACTTAACAAAACAAAGTAGATAGGTAGTTACAAAAAAATATATAAAATAATAAAATAAAATATTTATTATTTATATTGCTCATTTAATATAATTTGTATGAAACTAGTACATCATAGAAAACATCCATATAATTAAAACTCGTAACAAAATTTATCAACATTTATTTTAAAATAATTTTTACATCAAATTAATTATTTAGAATTTTATTTAGTTAATAAAATAATTTATGTTAAAATTTAGGGTGTTACAAGATTCAAGCAAGTTCTAATTCAATAACTCAAGGAGACATATCTCATTCACTATTTTCATGAGAGAAATTCTAATTCATTTCAATTTATCCAAAATGAGACTCTTACAAGATATTTAAGTAACAACTAGCAACAAGTACCACTATAATCAAGTAACTGACAAGAACACGTTAAGAAAATCAAAACAAGGTTCACACCATTCACTAGGTGTTTATACTCCAGAAATGAATCATTCGTGTATATTACTCATTGATGGATTTTTTTCAATGATGTGTACTCTTGCCTTTTTCCACTTAACCTCGTCATTCAAGTTCTTTAAATGAAATCAAGTAAGAATCCGAACACAATGTAACAAGTCCACAAAAGCTGTCCACACAAGACTCTTCAAAAGGAAAACTCTAAGTCAAAACTAAGAGAATTTAAACTGATAAACAAAATAAAAAGTAAATGGAGACACATCAAATAGATTATCAAAGAAACAGGAAAAGTTAGAACTAAAAGATTAAGTAATCCAAATATATGAGTTGACAAATATGTGGGAGGTAAACTACTAAGATAAAACTTAATGCTTAATAAAGACAATAATGATTGATGTATCAAAGTGAATCAATTCTAGAATATTTTATTTTTTTGTAAATATGTATTTTTTTCAATAAGTGCTTTTGTGTAGAGTCACTCTTTCATATAATTTATCTTTTCAAATTTTTCTCTACAAATTTGAATCATCACATTTTTAAAATAAAATTAGACTTTTGAATTTTCAAAATCGAACATGTATGACCAAAATAATATAAAAAAACAAATTTGTAAATGAAATTTTGGATCAAAGAAAGTTGCCAGTGAAGATAATGAAATGCAGATATTTTTATGCAATTTTTTTTAGCAACTCCATATTTTAAATTTCACACAAAATTAAGCTAACAATTATCAAACTAAACTATCCCACACATATTTTAACACTTATAATCAACTATCAACTCAAGATTACACAAAAATCAAGATAAAACTTCAAGAAATTAACCTAAACGAAATGAAAACAGAAATCCTTACCTGCTTGCGAGAACTTCTTCTTCTTCCTTCTTCCTCAGTTCACGAAACCAAAAAATCACAAATACAAACCTTCACTTTTCTCCTAGATCTAAGCTTTGTTTCAAGAAGTTATAGAAGGGAAAGTTGCTCACCTTCACGCTACGGTGCTAGTGAGCTAACTTTGGAAGCAACGTCGCGAGCGGAGATTTTATCAGAATTAATCGCGGTACCGTAATCGCTCGTTAAAGCTAACGTTAAGGTAATGGCTCCTTCCAAACTTTTAGTTTGCATTTAGGGACTTATTTGTGGTTTTGTGGAAAATAAATTTATTGGGTTTGAATTGTAGATTTGAGGAAAATGAATTTAATACTTTGATGGCTGAAAGTTTGGAGTTGGGTTTTCAGTGAAATTGATGAGTGTTTTCATGGAAAAGGAATTTGATTCATCTATTTGTGTTGTTGAGGAAAAGAAATTTGATGTGTTTGAGTTGTGGTTTGTGAAAATTAGTTCGGCATGTGTTATGTTTGAGTTTTGTGGAAATTTGTGGTGATTGATGGTTGAACTTGGTGTGGATTTTGTTGTTGTTGAATTGATCGAATTTAATGTAAATTGTGGATTAAATTTGATCTGTGTGTGGAAAATAAATGTTTGAGTATGCTCTGTGTGGAATTTGAAAATCGTTAGAGTTAAATGAGTATTAAAAATAGGGAATCTTTTAATATCTGCATTTACTTAATGATTGTCGTGAAAATCGTTAGAGTTAAATGAGTATTAAAAATGGGGAATCTTTTAATATCTGCATTTACTTAATGATTGTCGTGGATAGAGTCAGAGTATGCTAATGCATTTCATTGTACATGGCGACCGAATGTGCCATGGTGATAGTGGTGATCGGATGGGCCACAAGACGATTCCATGTGATTTGATGGTTCATCTTATCCTTGTGGGGATTGTCGCGTCATGATAGGTGATACATTTACGATTTACGTTTTTAGTAAATCATGTTGACCCGTGATAGGTGACATCTCGGTAATTTAGTACTTCGGCCTGTTATAGGCGGTTCAATTATGATTTACGTCCCTTCGAGGAGGGTTTTGATTGGAATTCAGAGTCCATGCATTTTGACATATACGCATTGCATTAGGGTGCTTGGCACGCGAGTCAGGTATGATTCAAGATCATGATTGAGTGTTTGAACTCAAGTGGTTGTTATGGTTGTGCTATAATTGGTAAGTGTGAATATTTTGGATATATGTGTAAGTGTGATTGATTGCAAAACCTTTTCGAAAATCAAGTTGTCAATGTGATTGTGCTATAATTGCATAGTGTGATTGTTTGGATTTGTGTGTAAGTGTTGATTGATTTCGAAACCTTTTTAAAAGCTGATTTTTGTTATTTTCTGCTGTTTTTTTATGTGTATTCGAATATTGAAGGTTGTATTCGACTATAGACATCATGTTTTAGCTAGTGACTTATGTGTAGTCGAATACAAAAGGTTGTATTGGAATACATACATGTTGTTTTTGCTATTGACTTATGTGTAGTTGAATACAGAAGGTTGTATTCGAATACAGACATGTTTTTGCTACTGACTTATGAAACAACCTTGTATTCGAATACAGAGATGTTGTATTTGAATACAAAAGTGCAATTTTGTTTAAAACTCAATTTTTCAATATTGATTATACATGTTTAACATATGGAAACCCTTTCAAGGTGAATGCTAGGTTGAATGGCTATTTTATGCATTTGAAATTTAAATGCTATGTGTTAATTGTTAATTTCGGTTGTTGATCCTTTACTAATATCATCGAAATCTGGGCTTTGCCCTCAGATAAGAACCAAGATCATCCTACCGGTTAGTACCCTGTAGATGGGAAGGTTGTTGGACATGCCTGACTGGAGTTGTGTCAAGAGGATCTTGCGAGGTGTGTGGAGATCACTCGGGTTGTACTATTTTTGTAGTATGATCATATTAGACGGTTGTATAGGGACTATAGGTCTTTCTTTTATGGACGTATTTATCGTATGTTGGAAGACTGTACCTATACCAAAATTGTCAGCAAGACTTTTATTTTGATGGGTCCATGTACCACTTCTTGATGTGACACAGGGGTAGTTAAAATTCTTGGGCAATGCTTTTGTACAGGTCTGCCGAGAATACCCTAGGGTTATGGGCTATGTTTGATAGGTCTCATAACCCCGGTGTATTTTAATGTTTGAATACTTTTGATTTTTATTTCAAAAACTATTCCACTGCTTATAAATAATGTTGATTTTTGTCATTGTGTTACAACTTAAATATTTATCCAAAAGTATTTCCCTCTTTATTTCTTTGTTTTAATGAATTAGTTTTGGAAAAAAAATACACTCGCACTGTTAAAAATCGGGGTGTTACAATTGTGATATCAGAGCTTTGGTTTGAATTTCTTTGTGGCTGTGGAGCTTTTGGTTAAAGATTGTAGGTCAACCTGTAGGTTGGGAGTCATTATCTGATCATGCATTGAGGTAATTTTTCTGAGTGTCAAGTCTAGTGTAGTTGTTATGTATTGATGTAGTTAGAAATTATTTTTGGAATTGTTTTAAGGGGTGTTGAGATTTCTTCTTGATTGTTGGATTTGAGGAAACAATGCCTCCAAGAAGGAACGGCGCTGGAAGAATGAAAGTCAGTGGGGATGATTAAATGGTTGAAGCTATGAAGAACATGGATGTTTATGTTGTTGCACAGACATCTGCAAAGACTCTACGGGATTTGGAGAAGAGAGAAAGAGAGATTCGTGCAGATGAGTCAAGGGGATTGGAAGATTTTTTTTGTTACAATCCTCCAAAGTTCAAGGGTGATGAGAGCTAGAAAAAGCTGATAAGTGGATTCAAGAAGTGGAAAAGATCTTCGAAATGATTAATTGACAGGCAAGGTTGAGACGAATCATGATGGCATGGGATTTATGAAGTGGTTCCAAGGACACATAAGCTATGTGTTGGTGTTAACTCGAAGATGATGAGTATGGATGGATTAACATTTGACTAATAAAGGATTTCAAGTAAAGATCTAAGTGGAGGACTTTTGTTAAGGAAAGTATTAGATGTTTTCCTGGTAGATTTCATGATGAGACTGGATGAAGTTTGATAATTGACAAAGGGGTGTGAACCCCATGGAATTATTGAGAAGGCAGGGATTTCGTTTGGAATAGCATTTGGTGCTAAGGTGTCAATGAAAGAGACTTGTGTTGAAGTTAAGGGGCGTTGCACATTAGGAGAATATGCTACCTTGATTAGATAAAGTACACTTTGAGGATAAGTCGATACCTTGAGGGGTAAAGTCGAGTATTCGAGTTAAACTAGATTCGCGACTCAGATTATGAAGTATGAATCTCATGACGGTTATAGGAGTGAGAATATATATTTCTTCGATAAGTTACAAATCTGCGTCGATTAGGAGATGGTAAGTATAGATAATGATATTGGAGGAAACTATAGACACGTTGGAGCAGCACATGGATATGTAGCTTATGACAATTAAAGATTGAAGAAAGGAATTATCTCACCTATAATTCAGACATTGTTATTATAAGGGTATGTCAATGATATAAAAGGTACTACTTGAGTGCATGTCATGGAGGTTGCTATTGTGTTCGTCAGTCAACAGAGTTAAATGTTTGTTTGGTAGGGAAGAATTCAGCATGAAATGGAAAAGTTTGGTGGGTACTAGTAAGGCTTGATTTATTGAAATCACTATAATGAGGAAAGACGAAGTATGATGGCAGATGAGCTAAGCAAATAAAGGACTTTAGATATTGACCACATGGACGGTTGAATGACGGTAGAGGTGAAAAATGGTTTGAGAAATATTTTGGATGTAGAATATTTCATATGAAGTGTGAAAATTAGGAATTAAGATTTTGTTTGAATTGTGGAAGGAATTCTTAAGGACCAGAATAACAAGCTTATTCGAAGGAAGGAAAGTTTAATAGTAAAAGGAAAGACAAAAGAAAAATCAAGTTAGGGCAGAGGATACTTTGAGATATAATGCACAATAGTGTGTACCAATTGTGGTTGTCAAAGAAGAGAGCAATTTATAGAAAAAGACTTACAAGTGTAAGCTAAGTAATGATTTCAAAATAATTTCGAGGTAGAAACTTAAGGTTTATGTAAATGGAAAAGTGATGGAGTGAATACAATGTGTTTGACATGTCGTAATGAAAACATAATCATCAAGCTGCAAATAAAGGATCCTGTGAAATTGAGAAGTATCAAAATGAATGCTGGCAATAGATGTAGTAAAATTATTTTTGAGTTTGTGTAGAAATGTGATGTAAGAAAATGTATAGTGAAGTGTGAATTTGAGGTGTTAGGCATGAGACAAATGTATACCTTGATCTGTGAATTAAATTCAAGTTGGATTTTGTTGGAAACGTGACTCTTGTAATGAAGTACTAAATTGAAAGGAATTTTGTGTATCCCAAGTAGTATAGTCTTTGGCATGATTTCGAAAATATTTGAGGAAGCTTGGATCACTCAGTAGATGTGGGGATAGAATTATTAGAGTTATAATTAGAATAACATACTGATAAGAACACTTCGGTTTGACATATTTGTACGACTAAAGAAAAATCGAGGATTTGTGGACAATGGAAAAATTTAGGAGTTCTCAGCGGCAATGATTGTTTTGTGCTCAGTGTGTTGGTGTCATACTTAGTGTTTCAATTTGGTATCAAATGGATGCTTTTGTACCAAGTGGACGTGTATGAGGCTATGTGACATAGCTATGGGCGATTGTACTTCGTCGACAGGATCAAAGTAATAGGGAAATACAAGAAACTCAGTGGACCTTAAGAAAATTGTTGACCGCTTGTGCATTAGGATAACCTCAAGTGTAAGTCGCAAGGAGTGCTATTACAGTTCCATTAAGATAATCTAAGCCACCATCATGGTTGTTGGCTACTTATTGACAAATTAAGGAACTGATCATCCTTAATCTCTGGTTGATAGTAGAAAAAATCATGTTGAATGGAACGGAAAAGTCTTACTAGCTATGGTAGTGTGTAGAGTTATCAAGCACGCAATGAAAAGGGTTAGGCAACGCTTTCTTCGAGTAGGCCGAGTTAAACAAGTTGTGACTTGTATGTTGAATTTGAGTACAAACCTAGTGTGGATTGTTACTCGTACTTTAAGTTTCGTGGACGAAACTAATTTTAGGGGGGTAGTAATGGAAGACCCATAGTTTTAAATTATAATTTATGGTTTTTTAGTGTATTTTGGTGTTGAACTCTGAGACTTTTTAGCCATGTTATTGATATGTTGTGAGTTTAATGCCCAAAAATATCTTTTGATGCCCCGATTAAAATTATTCATCGATAAATAAATTAGATTAAGTACGGTGAATCTTTTGTCGAAGAATAATTTTTTTATGTTACGAATAATTTAATTCTGGGCAGTTTGGTTAAATATCTCTCGGGTTGCTGAAAATTGTATCTGTCAATTGAGTTGCGACGAGAGTTAATATTTTTAACAAAAAGTAGTTTGGGAAGTGATGGGTAAAATGATAATATTATGAAATATCTAGATATCTTTAGATATTTATGGTTTGGTTTTAATAATATATATATATATATATTGTTAGTTTAAGTGTGTATATATATAAATATATATATATATATATATATATAAAAGAAATCAATGAAAAATAAGAAAAAGAAAGGAAAACAGAATACCTTACCTGCTTGCGAGAACTTCTTCTTCTTCCTTCTTCCTCAGTTCACGAAACCAAAAACCCACAAATACAAACCTTCACTTTTCTCCTAGATCTAAGCTTCGTTTGAAGAAGTGATAGAAGGGAAAGTTGTTCACTTTCACGCGACGGTGCTAGTGAACTAACTTTGGAAGCGATGTCACGAGCAAAGATTTTATCAGAATTAATCGCAGTACCGTAATCGCTCGTTAAAGCTAACGTTAAGGTAAGGGCTCATTCCAAACTTTTAGTTTGCATTTAGGGACTTATTTGTGGTTTTGTGAAAAATAAATTTGTTGGATTTGTAGTGTAGATTTGAGGAAAATAAATTTAATGCTTTTAAGGCTAAAAGTTTGGAGTTGGATTTTTGGTGAAATTGATGAGTGTTTTCTTGGAAAAGGAATTTGATTCATCTATGTGTGTTGTTGAGGAAAATAAATTTGATGTGTTTGAGTTGTGGTTTATGAAAATTAGTTTGGCATGTGTTATGTTTGAGTTTTGTGGAAATTTGTGGTGATTGATGATTGAACTTGGTGTGGATTTTGTGGTTGTTGAATTGATCGAATTTAATGTAAAAATTGAGGATGAAATTTGATTTGTGTGGTGGAAAATAAATGTTTAAGTATGCTCTGCGTGGAATTTGAAAATCATCAGAGTTAAATGAGTATTAAAAATGGGGAATCTTTTAATATCTGCATTTACTTAATGATTGTCGTGGATAAAGTCAAAGTATGTTCATGCATTTCATTGTACATGGCGACCGGATGGGCCACGAGATGATTCCATGTGATTTGATGCTTGATCTTATCCTTGTAGGGATTGTCGCATCGTGTAAGGTCCACGATAGACTGCACATTTTTGGTAAATCATGTTGACCCGTGATAGGTGGCACCTCAGTAAATAGTACTTCGGCCTGTGATAGGCGGTACATTTACGACTTACGTTTTTAGTAAATCGTGCTGACCCGTGATAGGTGGCATCTCGGTAATTTAGTACTTTGGCCTGTTATAGGCTGTACAATTATGATTTACGTCCCTTCGAGGAGGGGTTTTGATTGGAATTCTATTCCATGCATTTTGGCATATATGCATTACATTAGGGTGCTTGGCATGAGAGTCATGTTTGATTCAAGATCATGATTGAGTGTTTGAACTCAAGTGGTTGTTGTGGTTGTGCCATAATTGCTAAGTGTGAATATTTTGGATTTATGTGTAAGTGTGATTGATTGCAAAACCTTTTCGAAACACAAGTTGTCATTATGATTGTGCTATAATTACTAAGTCTGATTGTTTGGATTTGTGTGTAAGTGTTGATTAATTTCGAAACTCTTTTAAAAGTTGATTTCTGTTGTTTTCTGATGTGTATTCGAATACAGAAGGTTTTATTCAACTACAGACATCCTGTTTTAGCAATTGACTTATGTGTAGTCGTCTATAGAAGGTTGTATTGGAATACAAACATGCTGTTTTTGCTACTGACTTATGTGTAGTCGAATACAGAAGGTTGTATTCGAATACAGACATGTTGTTTTTGCTACTGACTTATGAAACAACCTTGTATTCGAATACAGAGATGTTGTATTCAAATACAAAAGTGCAGTTTTGTTTAAAACTCAACTTTTCAACCTTGATTATGCATGTTTAACATATGGAAACCCTTTCAAGGTGCATGCTAGGTTGAATGGCCTTTTTATGCATTTGAATTTTAAATGCTATGTGTTAATTGTTAATTTCGGTTGCTGACCCTTTACTAATATTATGGAAATCTGGGCTTTGCCCTCAGATGAGAATCAGGACCATCCTACTGGTTAGTACCCTGTAGACGGGAAGGTTGTTGGACATGCCTGATTGGAGTTGTGTCAAGAGGATCTTGCAGGGCGTGTGGAGATCACTCGGGTTGTACAGTTTTTGTAGTATGATAAGATTATACGATTGTATAGGGACTAGAGGTCTTTCTTTTATGGATGTATTTATCGTATGTTGGAAGACTGTACCTATACCAATATTGTCAGGTAGACTTTTATTTTGTTGGGTCCATGTACCACTTTTTGATGTGACGCGGGGGGAGTTAAAATTCTTGGGGCAGTGCTTTTGTACAGGTTTGTCATGATTACCCTAGGGTTATGAGCTATGTCTGATAGGCCTCATAGCCTCGGTGTATTTTAACGTTTGAATACTTTGGATTTTTTATTTCAAAAACTATTCCGCTGCTTGTAAATACGGTTGACTTTTGTCGTTGTGTTACAACTTAAATATTTATCCAAAAGTATTTCTTTCTTAGTTTCTGAAATTCGTTTTCCGATCTCTTAGTTTTATTTTGAAAAAAAAAAATGGGTCGTTACAAGAAGGAAGGTGCAACAACTAGAAGATTGATAAGCCAATGAGGAATTGTCACAATATTAAAGAAATTATTGATAAGATTCAAACAAATTCTAACCTAAAAATTGAAAGAGGAGACAATCTTAAGTACATTGATGTAGTGTATTTTTTCCATTGTATATTTAGCAATCTTTCATTATCATTATTATTTTTATTTTACTTAGCCTTTCAAGATAGACAGGATCAAAGTTAGTTGTAAGAATCTATTAAAATAGACTCTTGCATTCTATTCACCCATGTCATCAAATATTGTGTCATTTCATTCAAATATTGCCACCTAAAATAAATCTGATGTGGCACATCTAACAAACACTCCCCCCCCCCCCCCCCC
>JBBPBT010000474.1:734033-745904 GCA_037974875.1 Cicer bijugum | reverse complement strand
CCCCCGTTTTTTTTTATTCTTGCAATTTGCTTTAGCATATTTTTTATTTATTTTAGCGCACATTTTATTATTACACTTTAGTTGCATATAATATTTTGTGGAACTATTCATGTGCTACGAGTTTCAAATTAAAATACAATAAATATAAGTTTTTTAACACTCATTGCTTCTCCATCATTATTGACAATAGTTCTTCCTATGATTTGAACTCTCAATTAATATATTACGTCATTTTAACGGTTTCTCACGAAATACACACATACTATAAGTAATTAAAGTTATTTTATTACTTGAAATAAAAAGACAATGACATATATGTGTTGAGACAAAATCTCTCTCAAATGATTTTAATGATAACAAAATTACTTAAGAGATTATGACTGTGGTTAATGACTAATATGTGCTTTTGAGTGAATTCTTATAAGAAAACTGATATGAACAAATAAAGCATTTTAATCAAAGAGGTTAGAGGCCAAATTTAACTGATACGAGGATGGGTTGTACGATATACGAGGATGGCCAGTACGATGTAAGAAGATGGATTTATAGTCAACATCATTCTCAAACGTTGAAAACGACCTAGCACTTCAACTTACAAAAGGCTGAAGCCCACAAAGTCAAAAATATAGCCTTACATGTCTTGAAGAATGAAAAGAGAAAATGACATCTCATGACCAAGTACCTATGGGTACCATGATTCTATTTGTTATCACAAAAGGAAAATCCTCACAAGAGGAAAAACTAACCAACAAGGACCCAATGTTATATGGGTACCTAAGTTACTTTTAAACTCTAACAAAAGTTCATCCTCTGATCAACAAAAGAAAGCCTTAGTACTTGAACAGTGGTTGCTCAAGGCATATGATAGGGGATAAGCAATGCTTTATTTTCTTGGAGATAAAGGATGGAGGATCAGTCACGTTTTGTAACAATGATAATGCTCAAATAAAAGGTACAGGTATTATTGGTAAAAATAATTCTGCTAAAATTGAAAATGTTCAGTATGTGGATGTTTTAAAACATAACTTGCTAAGTATTAGTCAATTATGTGATAATGGATTTGAACTTATTTTTAAGCATACTCTATGTGAGGTTAAACATTCATCCTTAGGTAGAGTTTTCTTCTCCGGTTTTAGAACAAAGAATTTATATGAACTATATCTGGATGATTTACCTACCGAATCTTATGTTGTATCCATTGACAAAGATAAATGGATACGACACAAAAGAGCTGGTCATACAAGCTTAAATACTATTTCTAAACTATCAAAGTTATAATTAGTTAAAGGTCTTCCAAAAATTAATTTTGAGAAAGACAAAGTATGTGAAGCTTGTGTCAAAGGAAAACAAGTTAAAATTAGCTTTCACTCTAAAAATATTTTTTCAACAAATCATCCTCTTGAACTTATTCACATTGACCTCTTTGGTCCTATCAAAACTCCAAGTCTTAGTGGAAAAAGATATGGTTTTGTAATTGTTGATGATTTCTCTCGTTTTACATGGGTTTTATTTTTAAAACATAAAGATGAAACTTTTGAGGCATTCCACCATTGTTGCAAAAAGATTCAAAATGAAAAAGCATCAAAAATTGTCTCAGTGAAAAGTGACCATGGAGGTGAATTCGAAAATGAATCCTTTAAAAATCATTTTGAAGAAAATGGTATTTCTTACAATTTTTCATGCCCAAAAACTCCCCCACAAAATGGAGTTGTTGAAAGGAAAAATAGAACTTTACAAGAAATGGCTAGAACTATTTTAAATGAAGCCAACATTGAAAAATACTTTTGGGTCGAAGCTATCAACACAACTTGTTATGTTTCAAATCGTGCATCCATTATAAAAAATTTAAACAAAACTCCATATGAACTAGGCAAGGGCCGAAAACCAAATATTTCCTATTTTCATATATTTGGATGTTATTGCTACATTCTAAATACTAAAGAAAATTTTGGAAAGTTTGACCCAAAATCTGATACAGGTAGTTTTCTAGGTTACACCACATCCTCAAAAGATTATAGAATATATAATCATAGGACTCAACTGTCGAGGAATTCATGCATGTTATTTTTGATGAGTTTGATGACTTGTGTTTAGAAAATATTGATAAATCTGAAGAAGATGAACATTCATCTTCTCAAGCACCCAATTCAAATGAAGAGGATGTGTAACAACCTATCTACTTTGTTAAATCTAGAGGTTAATTGTTAAAAATTGTTAATTTAAAAGTAAAATAACTAGTTTATTTATTAAAAAAAAGGGCATTATTGTAATATTTGGACAAATGAAGGACAATGGCATAAATTCCACTCTACCTCTCCAATATCTCTCTAATCTCGTACGCTGTTTTTTCAGAAACACATTTGTTCCTTCTTCTTCGTTACTATAAGTCAACTCCTCCATCCTCTCAATCTCCAACCCCTCATTTTCCTCATTTTCTTCAAATCAATCAAACCCAAAAGCTTGACAAAGCTCTTCAAAACTATTTTTAAACCTTGCATGTCTCAATTTGTCTCTAACTAGATTCAAGGAAGCAGTAGGGGAAAATAACCAAAAAATGAAGAAGTTGAGTCAAAGTGGCAATTCAAGAAAAAGGGGAGCTAAACAACCAGTTTAATTACAACATCGTCTTTTCCCTTATCCTAAATAGTAAGTTATTTTTATTAAAGGCTTTAATTTTAACTTTGTTATGATTAGGGATTTAATTTTCTGAAGTTGTTCGAAAAAAAAATTGGAAGTAAAAAAAAACTCACACGTTAACGATTTTTTTTGAAACTGTTCATACTGTTGTTTAGGGTTATGACGTTTGTGAATGAATTTTATGTTAGGAAAAATTTAATTACACGTGCCTAATTAGATTTAAGGTGATTATGCTTATCGAGTACGATTAATGATTGTTACTGCTATTGTCTCAAATGTGTTTGTCAAATTGTGTTATGCTACGTTAATTTCTTTTAGTACGAGGATTTTATGCTGAAATTTTTGAATAAATTGTTTTGCGTTATTATGGGTTATGAGAATTAGAGTGTGATGAATTGAATTTTTTGCATATAGGTGTTTTTAAAATTGCATTCAAATGATTTTTTTATGACTTTTATATGTTTATTATTTTCCATGACTTAATGTTGTTACAATTTTCACGACTTGATGTTGTTACTATTTTCATGACTCCAATGTTGTTTATATTTTGACTAGGATTTCTGTCTTGAATTAAGGAATTTGGATTAAATTATTATGAGTTCAGTATATCGTGTAAAGTTATTTATAATTGTTATGGAAGAATGATGCATTTTATATATGACATAATAAGTGCATTTTATACAAAATATTTCAAGTTTTGTACAATATCATTAATCAGATAATACATGACCTTATTCAAGGTGGGACATTTAGGTTATTCCAGGCATGGAATAACATGTAAAGGAGAACAATCAAGACGTTGATTGGGGTTTGGCTAGACCACATTTATCAATCAGGACTCAATTATCTTAGAGACCAACATTAAGATATTGGGCGACTTTTCCTTATTCCAAAGGAAAAGATTTGAGGTCATGCATATTCTAGACAAATGACAATGGGTTTTACATTTTGGTATCAGAGTCATGTCGATTCATTTGGACTATGGATTATGTGTTAGAAATTTGAATATATTTGTTTTACTATACATTCTAATTATCATTTCACCTAATATTAAGTCTGATCAACTTAGTATTTTGTGTGTGGTATGTAAAATTATGGTCGAAGGATCTAGGAGGAATCTTATCCATGAAGATAGTATGACTACACCACCCACTACTGAACCATTGGAAAGGGTTATGGAAGCTATTCAAGTGCAAGCAACGGCTACCTACAATTTGGTACAACAAATGGCAATGCAAAGAGATAGGCTTGAAATGCCAATAGGGTATTTTCTGATTTTCTTAAGTTATAGCTTCCAACATTCCAAGGCAGCCACAATCCATCATAGGCCCAAAATAGGCTAGATGAGATTAAAAAGGCATTTGAAGTAGTGCCTTGTACTGAAGAACAAAAAGTGGCATTTGCTGCCCATATACTAAAGGGTGGGGTAGAGCATTGGTGGAGGAGTGCAAAGACATATCTTCAAACCCAAGGAACCGATATGAATTGGGAACACTTTGAGGTGGCCTTTTTAGATAAGTATTATCCAAAAAGTGCCAGAAGACAAAAGGAGTTAGAGTTTGTGCACCTGCAACAAGGAGACATGTTTGTTGTAGAGTATGTTGCTAAGTTTGAAGAATTGGCCAGATTTTCCCAACATGCCCAATATGCACCCACATAAGAATGGAAAATAAACAAGTTTGAATGGGGATTAAGGCCTGAAATCAAAGGGAACATACGCCATATGGAGCTTACTAACTATTCTACTTTTGTACACAAGAGCTACATTGTTGAAGACAATTTAAAGAAGGTACAAGAGGTATGCTAAGTGGCAACGAAAGAAAGAATTTGGAAAATTTGGACAGCAATTGAAGGTAAAGACTCCCTAAGGGAAGGGAAAACAAGTACAGACCTCCAGATCTCCAAGAGCAAAGAAGTGTCTTAAGAGTGACAGAGATCATGGGGGAGAGTGCTTGGTTGGGAAACAAGTCTGCTAGTACTGCAAACAGCCTGATCATATGGCTCCCTTATGCCCAATACGCCAAAAACAAGCAGAGTCCAACCCAAACAAGTCTAACACTGGAAGGGTCTTTGCTCTCAATGCAAAGAAAGGTATGAATCATAATCTAATAACTTGCATTGGATTCATAAATGAAATCCCTTTAACTGTCATGTTTGACACTGGCGCATCCCATTATTTCATCTCTTCGAATTTTGTTTTTCAACATAATATCCCTGTATTTGAAATGCCTTATCCATTAGTTGTAAGCACTGCATCTAAGAATTCAATAGAGACCTCCTTAGTATGTCATTAGTGTCCAATCACCCTGTATGATAGAGTTTTTCTAATAAACCTAGTTTGTTTGCCCCTTAAGGGATTGGACATCATATTAGGAATGGATTGGATGTTCGACCATTCAAAAACTTTGATTTGCCATGGTAGGAAAGTCATAATTCCTCCAGGAGTTTCCCAACTAGACGAAACCAAATACCCTTCCTTGGCCAACAGTTATTTACTCTTCCAATGTCTGACCAATGGGGTTCAAGGTGTACTATTATTACTATCCTCTAACTCATGGTCTGAAATGGACTTGTCCAATATTCCTGTAGTCAGTGAGTTTGAGGATGTCTTTCTAGAAGATGTTACATCATTGCCTCCTAAAAGAGAAATAGAGTTCTCAATAGACTTGGTCCCTAGAACTGGACCACTCTCCATTGCCCCTTACTAGAAGTCCCCATTAGAATTGAATGAGTTAAAAAACCAATTAGAGGACCTTATAACCAAGCAGTTTATCAGACCAAGTGTGTCTCCTTGGGGAGCCTCTGTGCTCTTGGTAAAGAAGAAGGATGGTCGCATGAGGTTATGCATAGATTATAGAAAATTGAATAAAGTGACCATCAAGAATAAATACCCTATGCCCAAAGTTGATGACCTTTTAGACCAATTAGGGGGAGCTACTGTGTTCTCTAAAATTGACTTGAGGTCAGGGTACCACCAAATCAGAATAAAATCAGATGATGTACCAAAAACAACCTTTAGAACTAGTTATGGGCATTATGAATTTTTGGTTATGCCTTTTGGTGTAACCAATGCTCCAATTGTGTTCATGGATTACATGAATAGAATTTTTAGGTCATACTTAGATAAGTTTGTGATAGTATTTATAGATGACATACTAATTTACTCTAAGACTCCAAAAGAACATGCAAGTCATCTTCAATTAGTGTTGCAAGTACTTAGGGATAGATAACTTTATGCCAAACCAAGAAAATGTGAGTTTTGGATGTCAGAAGTAAAATTTCTAGGCCATGTGATCAATATGAAAGGAGTGGCAGTGGATCCCTCCAAAGTAGAGGCAGCGCTAAAATGGGAACATCCTAGGAATGTGACAGAGGTTAGGAGTTTCTTAGGACTGGTGGGGTATTATAGGAGATTCATTAGGAAATTCTCCCTAATTGCCCTGCCTTTGACCAGACTGACTAGGAAGGACCAACCATTTGTGTGGGATGAAAAATGTGAAAAGAGTTTTCAGACTCTTAAGACCAAGTTAACCACTGCCCCAGTATTGGCCATACCAGATCCAACTTTAAGATTTGAAGTATATTGTGATGCATCCCTAAAAGGTTTAGGTTGTGTATTGATGCAAAACAACCAAGTAATGGCTTATGCTTCAAGACAACTAAAGTCTCATGAGGGAAACTATCCCATTCATGACCTAGAATTGGCTGCCATAGTGTTTGCCTTGAAGATCTAGAGACATCATCTGTATGGAGCATAATTTGAAGTTTTTAGTGATCACAATAGCCTAAGGTATCTATTCGACCAAAGGGAACTTAACATGAGGCAAACAAGGTGGGTGGAATTTTTGCAAGATTATGAATTTGAACTGAAATACCACCCAAGCAAGGCCAATGTAGTGGCCAATGCATTGAGCAGGAAATCCCTACATATGTCTCATCTCATGATAAAAGAACTTGCACTGCTAGAAAATCTTATAGACTTGAACCTAAATATGACAATCCTTCAAGGAGGGAATTCTTTTAAATAAACTAGAAATAACTAGTAGCCTTAGAGACCAAATAAGGCAATCTCAAGGGATGGATGAAGAGTTGCAACTTATAAAGGACCAAGAAAGATATACAACGGCACAAGATGGAACAATCCTATTTCAGGGCAGACTTTGGGTACCTAAGGATTCATAATTAAAGAGACTGATACTAGAGGAAGCTCACGGTGTGGGTACATGGAACACCTACAACAAAATCCATGGAAATGGAGTCCCATTTCCAATCAGGTATTTCAAAAGGTTGTATCAATCCTGCTAGCCTCTGATGTTCTATTTTCACCTTTTGGCACTTCAGGCATTGACCCACAAAAGTAGCCACATCAACCTTCATACCTGGCCACCAATAATTTTTCTTAAGGTCTTGGTACATCTTGGTAAATCTAGGATGGATAGTCAGGTTACTTTTGTGAGTCAATGTATGACGTGCCAAAAGCTGAAAATCGAACATTAGAGGCCAGCATGATTGTTACAGCCTTTGGAAATACTTGAATGGAAATGGGACTCAATTTCCATAGATTTTGTTGTAGGTTTGCCACGTACCCACACCGGGTATGATTCCATTTGGGTGATTGTGGACAGATTAACTAAGTCAGCCCATTTCTTACCAGTAAAGTAAAACTACAACACCCTCAAACTAGCCAAGTTATTCATTAAGGAAATAGTGAGGTTGCATGGGGTGCCTCTTAATATCATATCAGATAGGGACCCTAAGTTTACCTACATGTTTTGGAAGACATTTCAAAAGTCTCTAGGAACTAGACTACACCTTATTAATTCCTACCATCCCCAGACTGATGGTCAAACCGAAAAAACCATTCAGACTCTAGAGGATATGCTAAGAGCTTGCATTTTAGAGGAAGGAGGAAACTGGGATACGCATTTGTCTCTGGTAGAGTTTTCCTACAACAACAGTTACCATGCCAGCATTGGCATGGCACCTTATAAGGCTTTGTATGGAAGAAAATGTAGGACACTGTTATGTTGCTAATTAAGGATAAATTAAAGATAGCCTAAAGCAAGCAAAAAAGCTATGTTGATATTAGGAGAAGACCTTTGGATTTTGAGGAAGGAGATCATGTTTTTTTGAGAGTTACCCCTACCATTTGCATTGGAAGAGTGCTAAAGGTCAAGAAGCTAAACCCTCGTTTTGTTGGACCCTTTCAAATATTGCAGAGGATTGGTCCCTCTGCATACAGAATAGCCTTGCCACCCAATTTATCCAATTTACACAATGTTTTTCACGTCTCCTAGTTAAAGAAATACATTCCTAACCCTCACCAAATTTTGATTCATGAGTCTGTCCAACTCAAGTCAAACCTTACTTATGACCCAATGCCAGTCCAAATTATAGATAGAAGTGTAAAAGCATTGAGAAACAAAGAAACACCCCTAGTTAAGGTTGTTTGGGAAGGATCTTATGTAGAAGAAGCAACGTGGGAAGCAGAGACAGACATGCAAAGGGAGTATCCTTACCTTTTCCAATCAGTAATACTCTGAATTTTTAGGGCAAATTCTTTTTTAAGGGGTGGAGGATGTAACAACATATCTATTTTGTTAAATCTTGAGGTCAATTGTTAAAAATAGTAAATTTAAAAATAAAATAACTAGTTTATTTGTTAAAAAAAAGGGCATTATTGTAATATTTGGACAAATGAAGGACAATGGCATAATTTCCACTCTACCTCTCCAATATATCTCTAATCTCGTACGCTGTTTTTTTCAGAAACACATTTGTTCCTTCTTCTTCGTTAGTGTAAGGCAACTCCTCCACCCTCTCAATCTCCAACCCCTCATTTTCCTCATTTTCTTCAAATTAGTCAAACCCAAAAGCTTAACAAAGCTCTTCAAAACCATTTTTAAATGTTGCATGTCTCAATTTGTCTCTAACCAGATTCAAGGAAGTAGTAGGGGAAATAACCAAAAAATGAAGAACTTGAGTCAAAGTGGAAATTTGAGAAAAAGGGAGCTCAACAACCAGTTTAATCACAGCATCGTCTTCTCCCTTATCATAAACAATGAGTTCTTTTCATTAAAGATTATAATTTTAACTTTTTTATGTTAGGGATTTAATTTTCTGAAGTTGTTTGAAAAAAAATATTGGAAGAAAAAAAAAACTCACACGTTAACGAATTTTTGAAAAATTGTGCATACGTTGTTTACGGTTATGACGTTTGTGAATGAATTTTATATTAGGAAAAATTTAATTACACGTGCCTAATTAGATTTAAGGTGATTATGCTTGTCTAGCACGATTTATGCTTGTTACTGCTGTTGTCTCTGATGTGTTTGTGAAACTGTGTTATGCTACGTTAATTTCTTTTAGTACGAGGATTTTATGCTGAAATTTTTGAATAAATTATTTTGCGTTATTATGGATTAGGAGAATTAGAATGTCATGAAATAATTTTTTTGCATATAGGTGTTTTTAAAACTGCATCCATATGATTTTTTCATGACTTTTATATGTTTATTATTTTCCATGACTTAATGTTGTTACTATTTTCATGACTTGATGTTATTACTATTTTCATGACTCCAATGTTGTTTATATTTTGACTAGGATTTCCATCTTGAATTAAGGACTTAGGATTAAATAAGTGCATTTTACAGATGAATGATGCATTTTATAGATGAAATAATAAGTGCATTTTATACAAAACATTTCAAGTTTTGTACAACATCATTAATCAGATAATGCATGGCTTTATTCACGATGGGACATTTAGGTTATTCCAGGCATGGAATAACAGGTAAAGGAGAACAATCAGGACGCTGATTGGGGTTTGGCCATACCACATTTACCAATCAGGACTCAATTATCTTAGTGACCCACATTAAGATATTGGGCGACTTTTCCTTATTCCAAATGAAAAGATTTGAGGTCATTCATATGTTTTTCATGATAAAAAGGTTTTTTTAGATACCTTGTTGGCACTACCAATCTGGGAATCTGATATAAAATATGCTCAAATGTTGACCTCATAGCTTATTGTGATGATGACTATGCTAGAGACAAAATTGAAAGGAAGAGCACAAGTGGAGGTTGCCAATTTCTTGGTAAATCTCTCATAAGTTAGTCATGTAAAAAGCAATGCACCATCGCTCTATCAACTACAGAGGTTGAATATGTATCAGCTGCACAATGCTACTCACAATTATTGTGGATAAAGAACCAACTAGAGGATTACTCTCTAAGGTACGCAAAAATTCTCATCCTCTGTGATAATACGAGTGCTATTAATTATTCAAAAAACCCCATACAACATTCTAGATCTAAGCATATTGAAATCAAGCATCATTTTATCATAGATCATGTTCAAAAAGGGGACATATAATTAATTTTCATTGAAACTGAAAATCAGTTGGCTGATATTTTTAACAAAGCTCTCTAGGAGGATCGGTTCAAAAATATCTTGGAGGAACTCTCCATCATTAATTTATCCAAAGTTATTTAAATAAAATTTTATTCATGAATAATTTTTATTTATTTAAATTTTCCTCTAAGGATCATATCTTAAAATTGAGAAATATCCTCCTCTAGAGAATAAGCAAAATCTGATGATGTTTGGTCAACCTGAATATCATTGTTTTAATTTTAATTTTAGTTTATGCTTATTCGTCAAATTATTCCTGATGCAACATCAAATCTGATCTTTATAATGCACCTAAGAATCATTGGATAGTAAATCACGTCACGTCAGACAAGGCATGCACGTGCTTCTCTTCTCCCATTGGCCAGTCTGGCGGAGCTGCCTCCATGTCCTTTTTGGCTTCTGTCCAGCATTTAATGCACAAATACCTATTTATGACCATTACAGCCATTCACGTGCTCCTAGTTTGCCTATTCTCTCATCATTACTACCTATTTAATGGCTTCCTCGTCTGCCTCCTTCATCTTCCTCCAACAGTCACAACATTTCAAACTCCAACCTCCTACTTCTCCAACGGTTACATGTCCAACCTCTTCAAGAGAATCTATTTGAATTTTTTTTAGAAAATCTATTTGTCGTTACCCGTGCATCAATCTCTGAATAGAATTGGTTAATAAATATTTTCTCTTATTTTTCCATTTTTTTTTATTATTTTATATTTTATATTTTATATTTTATATTTTATATTTTATATTTTATATTTTATATTTTATATTTTATATTTTATATTTTATATTTTATATTTTATATTTTATATTTTATATTTTATATTTTATATTTTATATTTTATATTTTATATTTTATATTTTATATTTTATATTTTATATTTTATATTTTATATTTTATATTTTATATTTTATATTTTATATTTTATATTTTATATTTTATATTTTATATTTTATATTTTATATTTTATATTTTTCATTTTTTCTCATATAGTTAAAAGACCTATGTTGCACGTTTCTCGATGTTGTTTCTCTCTCTCTCTTTCTCTCTCCTATACATCTTTTTCAATGAGAATTAAATGTTAAACGACAGCTTCTCTCTTGGAACTTTAAACCTATACTAACCCCTAATAATTGCCTAATAACATTTCCCTTTCTTTTTCAACGGCTACAAAATCCTTCAAATTATTTAACCAAACATCCAAACCACTCTCATCACTCCAAAACTCTGATCATTTACCCTTCTCTTTGAGTGGATCACCAAACATCTTATCAACCCCATGAGGTCATCCTCATGTCTTGCCACATCAACCTCCTCAACTGATCTTCCTCGTCCTTCAACCTCGTCCTCTTCTGCTGACGTTTTCCCCGTCCAAATAGGTGCATGGATCTTTCTAATTCTTTTTGATGGTTGACAAATTCAGGGGGATATAGATTATGAATAATGTATCTTTTCGCTCTTTTTTACTGGCACATTACAATACTAATTCAAAGTTCTTTCTTTTATCATTTGTTTGCCACAGTTTACCTGAACTATTTGGGAGCAACACATATGTCTATTATTTATCACTAACATTACATATTTCACTAAGTATATGCTAAATGGTTGAATGTAACCCAAATTATTTTCATAACAAATATTTTTAACAGATGACCTAAAATAAATTGTAATATCATCATTTCTCTAGACATGGTTATCCATGAAATGAATTTTTATGGTATCATACATATTTACTTCCTTTGTTTAAGATCATTCAAATGCGCTTTTTGTTAATTTTTTGTGTTCTAAACATATTTCAATATATATATATA
>JBBPBT010000474.1:710071-732545 GCA_037974875.1 Cicer bijugum | reverse complement strand
AAATATGAGCACACAAACAATAACATATCGTGAAGTAGTTTAATTCATACAAACTTTTACCTAATTCTTGAAATACATTGTATATTTTATTTAAATAAATTTCAAAAGATGATAGAAAATTTTAGTATATTAATATCAGAGAAGTTTTAGTATATATTTATAAAATACAAAGCCAAAATTAATTAGTTAATGATAAATATTTTAACTTTGATTTTTTAAATCATTATCAATTATCTTGAACATATCCAAAAAACGTCATAGAAAATTACAATAAATATCATACTAAAGATGATTACTTTTTAGTTTTCTCTAATGTACATAAATAAGACCATCTTGCACCATGCAAAAATTTATTTTCCACTATTGGATCATTAAGTCTCGTAATATCTCATTTGATCCAATGATAAAACTTATTAATCCAATGGTCAATAAGTTTTGTGTGCATGATGCAAAGCTTACATCACTTGTGTAATATAAACATTCTCTACTTCTAATATATCATTCAACAACTATTATCTACTAATCATCTTTGTTTCTAAATTCAAATAGTAATGTTTATAAAGTTAAAGTACAATTTAATCTTAGTTTAACATATCAAATCTTAATATATCAAATGTCACCGCGCAAAGCACTGACCAATATCTAGTAATGTATTAATATTGAGTCCATTTATTTATGTATAAATTGATAGTGTTGTATTTGGTTAACACTTCATCATATTATAAACATTAAATGGATCTTAAGTACATCAATGCAATGTGTTTTTCATTTATATATTTAGCAATATTTTATTACCATTATTTTTTTTAGCCTTTCAAGATGGACATGAGCAAAGCCAGTTGTAAGAATAATGCATTAATATGATGATCATTTATTTATACATAAATTGATAGTGTTGTGTTTGGTTGAAAGTGGATGGAGTGGAGGAGACAGGAGAAAATATTTTAGATGAAATGTATTTGGTTAATTTTTAAGGAGGGGAGATGAATGGATGGAGGCAAAACCCTGATGAACATTCATCGCTCATTATTTAGAGTCATTTTGAGTCAATTATTTAGTTTATTTTATTTAATATATTGTTTGTTTTATATTTATTTCAAATAGATGGTTCTTTTATTAAATATGATATTTATGGTTTCATTTTCTCGATTAACCATTTATTTTGTGCAGTTTTGAATTGTTTCATTGATTTAGCCCAATGCTAAATTTTGATGAAAAAGTAACATGATGCATGTGTAGTATTTTAATCATATATGAAGTTGTAGATGTTCCAATTGGAGTCAAATCAATTTAATATCAAAGCTAACATTCATAGCTACTATTGTCATGAAGACGCCAAAATTCAATTTGGATTGGCAAAGTGTGAAGAGTGCAAGTCATATAAGAGTGATATCAATTTTGAAAGAACAAAGATCTTTATTTAATATTTAAAATCATTTTGCCCAGTGGCAGGGCATTGTGCCCAAACTAGCCATTAATGCACTGACCCAAATTTTTAGACCCTATGTAAGCTAAAAACACAATATTTTGTAGGTATTTGAAGATCATATTGGGCTCATCTTAAATGATAGGAACTTGATGATTTAACTCTTAGAAGCAAGAAGTTAAGATTCATTTCATACTTTTGTTTTGTAACTTTATCTTCTTCATTGTTACTATGTTATTAATCACGAACTAATTTTCTTGTTGACTAGAGAAGATGAACTTTCTTAAATCCATGAGTTATGGTTTTCATATGCTATTTATGCAATTAGAACATATATTATAACGATCAACTTATTTAAATTTATTAAAATAAAGATTTATTAGACTTTAACACATTATTTTAGAAATAATAAATTTTGGTTAAAATAGGAATAGACAAGAGGTTATACGAGTATTGTCCAACGGTCAAAAAGGGAATTTGCCACTCGTTTCCCTCACTTATTTTCCTTACCCAAAAAAATTATATCACTCATTCTAATTTCCCTCACTTTCGGTAGCTGAAAAAACTTGAATAATACCAACACGGTATTGTTCATCATCCCCTCTAATCCTCCACTTTCCGTTTCCCTTAAAAAATCATGCAAAGAGCAAAAGCTTAACTAAGTTCCTCAAACCCGCCCAAAAGCATTGCATGTACGATCCTACCCCTCAATCTCTGAGAATCAACCAATCGCAATATGCAATGAAGAACAAACAAGAAAGAAGGATTTCCAAGCCTGGAACAAAAGACACGATTAATTAGAACCAAGAACTGCTAAAACCAACTCTTTCTCCAATAAGTTCAAATTTCAAAGCATAACTCTTAGAAACTTTGAGTTCTTTTCCTATAATTGTTTTCATAATTTGCATGTGGGTTTTCTGGGTTCAATTTTAATTTCAAATTTTGTTAGAAAATATTTTATAGGTTTGATATTGAGTTTTATTTAAAATATAAGAGTGAGGGGAAAACTATGAGTTTTAACATGTAGGAAATGTTTAAGAATATGCATTTAATTGCTCTTAAAATCATCCATTCTACATTTTTGTGTCATGATTTATACTGTGTTACTAATTGAGGGGATGAGGGTAAAATGGAATAGGATAATTACAATGTTAATACATTCCCTAAACCGCCCTCAACGTTTTTGTTCTACCTCTGGTTTTACTTTATTTAGGTTGTCTATGATTTTCCTTTATTTTGGTTGTCTATGATTTTCCTTCATTTTGATTGCCTATAATTTTCCTTCATTTTGGCTACCTTTGATCATGCTACCTCTTATCATGTTGCCTTTGATCCATGAATGACTCTGATCCTGCTGCCTCTGATCAAAATGCTTCTAATCGTGTTGCCTCTGGTCCAAGTATGACTCTGATCAGAAGGCATCTCATCCAAGAATGATTTTGATCATGTTGCCTCTGATCATCCTGCATCTGATCCAAGTATGACTCTGATCATGTTGCCTCTTATTAGAATGCCTTTAATCATGTTGCCTTTCATTCAAGGATGATTTTGAACATGTTGTTTCCTTTCAATGATCATCTCTAATTAATTATTTCCTCTAACAAAAATTGCACCTCATGGTTGAACATGTTGTTTCTACATTTTGTTTTGTATGGACATAATATTGATGATTGTTAATTATTTGCAATCATTGTGATGATAAGATATACATTACTTATGCATTTCATACATAATATCCTACAAGCATTTCATACATAATATTATGATACATATTTTAATCAATAATTGGGACGTCGATTAGGATACATATTTTAAGCATGAAACAATAAGTAAAGAAAGTACAATTGAGACGTCGATTAGGGTCAAGGCTAGACCAACTTTACAAATAGGCTCCAATTATCTTGGAGACCCATGTCAAGATAATTCGGAAAAGCTTCTTCATAATAACAGAAAAGAGAGGAAAGAAAACATAAGGACTATTTTCTTAAAATAATATAATTTCATATTCCTTCACATTAGAAATTTATTTAAGGAAAATTATGTATAATTGCCCCTCCTTTTTTTATAGAACTCATTAAGATTATTACCTCACTCCAGATTTTTATGTATAATGCATATAGTTACAATGACATTTTAAGTTTGTACTCATTGTATTTTATATGATTGCTTCTGATACATTAAAATGTATAAATTTATTACCATATTTTATAAACATGGTGATGGTTACTACATATATTATTAACCTTTTGTTACATAAATAATTAATACTTTGTTACATTATTGACTTAATAATAGTCTGTGTGTAGAAATTTTTGTTGGAATCAAGTTGGTTTTTCATTTATAGTTTTGATGTAAACAAAAGTATTTTATGAGAATAATAAATTTGGATTCATGGCTTCATTAAGTAGGCAAAATTTGAAAACACAAAATCAGAGGAAGTCACTAGTGAAAATAACCATAGGATAAGATCAGAGGAACACAAAGTATACACATTTTCCTCTAAAAATATGGCTTTGAAGGTTACGAAGATTGTCTTTGTTGTTTGGGTGCTATGTTTGGGTCTGAAGACTACCTCTAAAGAATGGTTCTAAAAAAGGGTGTCAAGATTGCCTATGAAGAGTGTCTTAAGATTGAATTTAAAACATGTCTTTTAAACCCTTGCATGTCTCTGATGTGCACAAACTCATCATGCCTCTAAAGAATTCATATCAAAGTATAATTCACTCTAAAGAGATTGTTCAAATCATAAATTCAAAGCTCACAATTTGTTGATCCAAATGGTGCAACACACTCCAAATATCACATCTGATATGCAACTTCTAATGTCACATTGACTCTAAGTCATGCAATTCTACCTCTAACTGCCATTATTCAAGAAACACAACATCTCACTTTAATAAAAAAGTCGACGCTTCTGATGAATAGTGAACAACTAAAATTGAAAGAATTAAGTATGAAAAAAAGACTTAGCTGAATTAAAAACTTATGAAAATCCAAGAACAACCTGAATCCGTTCTAGCAAAAATCAAGCAAGAGTATGAAAGAAGATTGATGTTTTTGAAGACAATCTAAAATAAGATTGGATTAAGATTAATAATTGAAGAAAATCTTTGACCAAGTTGAAAAGAA
Source organism: Cicer bijugum (assembly GCA_037974875.1). Taxonomy (NCBI): domain Eukaryota; kingdom Viridiplantae; phylum Streptophyta; class Magnoliopsida; order Fabales; family Fabaceae; genus Cicer; species Cicer bijugum. The sequence continues at coordinate 727,990 of JBBPBT010000474.1, read as the reverse complement.
GATATGGTCAAGATTTGTTTGGAAATAGATATGATCAAGATCTTATCAACAAGAAGAACTGATCAAGATTTATCACAACATGATATGAATTATTTATAAGAAGATTTGATCAAAATTTATCTACAAGAAGATATGAATTATTTATAATATATATATGATTAAGAACTATTTACAAGAAGAGACCCTCACGAGAAGATACATTTATTATTTGCAAAAATATAGTTAAGATTTTACAAGGATAGAGGAGAAACCCTAATCTATTCAATAAATAGATACTCAAGACTGAAGAAGCAAATAAGAGAACTCACAAGCACAAAATTTCCTAAGTCATTACGGTTCAAAAGGTTAAGGTCTAAAGAAACACTTGCTCAAAAGAAATATTTTCTAAGTGTTTTCTAGTGTGAGAGTCATTGTTACAATTAGCTTATTAGAAGTGAACCAATTTGTTTCATACTATTTTAACCTAGATTGATGGTGGCTTTCATGTTCCTCAAGCAATCTGTATGTTTTGAGGTTGTGGTTAGAAGACTTGGCTTGTAGGTGTCAGATTGTTTTGAGAAGACTGACTAGTAGGGCCAGATGTTGTGTAATTCAAGTTTTGAATTAGTGAATTAAATCCTTCTGAGTGGGGGGATTGGACGTAGCTACTAAGTTGGTGGCAAACTAGGATAAATTCTTGTGTCACTTTAATTCTAACATTTTTATTTTACATCTGCCTCTGATCACTTAACCCGATTGCTACTACTTTTATTTTAAGTAAGTCACCAAACCCGAAACACTTTTAAATAAATTAGCAAAAATAATTCAACTTCATCAAACACAATTCAACCCTCTTCTTGTGTTTGTAGCTTTAGTTTTTATTTATCACTTTATTACTTGAACAATTAGTATACCTGGCAAATAATTGTCAAAATGTTTGGCACCATTAATGGAGATTATTGATTAATTTTTTTTACAAAGCAATTTAGTAATACCTAGTTATTTTAATTTTTTAACTTATTTTTTTCTATTAAAAAATCATTTTAATTTTGTTGCACTCATTTTATTTTTTGAAGTTTCTATGTGGTTCGTAGAAATGAGTGAATCAAAAGTATATTTATGTATTAACAATGACTATATCTCACAAGATAAGTCATTGGGTAGAAATATTTATTTCAAAATAGATGTGATACAATAATTGCCACTAAGATGTGATATTTATAGATTAACACATAAAAATGATATTTTGAACCTTACGCATCTTGTTGTTTTTGTGAGGAGGATCATCTAAGTTACCACTATGAGGAGTATGATTTTATTTCAAATATAGAGCTCAAACTCATTATCAAGAATGGACGAATCTCATATTGATTAACCATTAGTTATATAAGTATTTAATTATTCGTTATATCCTTTCAACTAGCACCTAAGATATTAGCTGTCAGGAATTTAAATGCGATAAATAACTTGTTTATTACTACAATAATCTCATGTCAAAGAAAATTATTATATTTTTTTGTTAAATACCATCTGTAATCCCTTAACTTAAATTAAGTTAACGTTTTTGTTCTTTATTTTTTTTTTCTTCTCAATGTTATCCTTTTTAAAAAAAAAATAAAAAATTCATCAAAATTTTCAAACAAAACCCATAAATTTAGTTATATTCTTTAATATAAAATAAACTTCATCAAATTTGTAGCTCAAATCGTCAAATAAACTCATATTTGTCATTCTTTATTTGATGTTGTTAGAGATGAAAATATGAGTTTATTTAAAAATTGAAGTTATGAATTTGATGAAATTGCATTATATTGAGGATGATAATTAATTTTATGGGTTTTGTTTGAAATTTTTGATGAATTTTTTGAAATTTTGCAAAATATAAGGATAACATTGTTGACATTTCAAAACATAAAAGATCAAATTGTCACTTAAAATTAAAATAAAGGACCAAAACCGGACAAAGATAAGATAAAGGACTAAAACGTTATTTGAAATTAAGTTAAGGGACTACAAGTGGTATTTAGCCTACATTTTTTATTGAGAATTGTCTATTGACATATTAAGGTAATATTAACCATTAGAAATATCAACTAAGTCAGGTCATTGATTATATCAACACATTTACATCATCTATATATGTAATTTAATTATTGAGATCTATTAATCTTTATTCAATAATGATGATCACACATATATTGATCTATCCGAATTATTTATGTCCTAATAACAATAATCCAAATATCACAAATAATTTAAATTAAAATAATAAAAGACTTGTTTCTCATTATCATAATCTCCATCACAATAGGAAGTCTATAATTTTAATCAAGGACTTATTAAATTAACTATTTATTAAAATAGAAAAAATTGATAATGAAATTTAATACTTTATAAAATCTAAAATTGGTTGCATCATTAATTGGATCTTTGGCATATCTTATTATTTCTAGCATAACAACATAATAAATGATGTGTTATACATATACTCAAAAATAAGATATATGATTTAATTAATTTGAGGATATGAATAACAGTCTATGTAAAATAGATTGGTGTTAAGGCTTACACACACAAAATCTCCCACTAGCACTAAAGCCAATAAAGAATCAACATAATATCCACCGATCTAGTGTGAGTATCATGCTACTACTTAGAAAGAGACTCATTTAATATACTATTTAATGTAATCATCCTGCATATGTTGATTTCTCTTTTTTCGATCATCTATCAAATGAGATATAAGCAACTAAATATGTATTTGAATCACTAGTAATATCAATATTCTTTAGCTTACACAATTGCTTCTCATAATCACAACAAGGTTTTCAAAGGTAAAAACTATGTCGTGCTAGAAATAATTTATTCATCCAAACAACCTTCTAGTCACATTTAGAAGTAGATCTACTCAGTTTATAAGAGAATTACAAATTATCCTTGATTTGAAACTCATTATAACTCCAGATGCCACAATTTATGCAAAACATAATCCAAATTGTGACATTAAATTACTTTTATCAATATAGAAGTAATGTCAACGCAACACCTTACAATGATCTTTTCCTTACCATCTATCAAGAATATTCCTTTAGGGAATTATATTTCGAAGGACATTATTAATTACAATTGAGTTACATATAATGATGTACATGATACAACTGTACCTTTTTATTATGCTCCAAACATATGAGATTAAATGTATAATAAATATAATAATGATGTACATGATACTTTCAATTTCCACAACAAATTAAATCATTTTTATGTATTCCTTGGCTAGTAATGAGATTGAAAATCTTAAATAAGCTATATCATCATTGGATGCACATTCATGGCTAGAAGCTATAAAATATGAAATGGATTCTCTAGAGTATAACAAGACCTGACATTTAGTAGACTTGCCTCCTGGTTGCAAACCAATAAGTTGTAAATGGATCTTGAAAAAGAAACTTAAACCAGATGGAAGTGTTGATAAATACAAGGCATGCCTTGTAGTCAAAGGAGTTAGACAAAGAAAAATATAGATTTCTTTGATTCTTTTTCACCAGTCACTAGAATAACATCCATTAAGGTGCTCATATCACTTGTGGCTCATCACAATCTGGTGATACACCATCGGGATGTAAAAAGAGCCTTTACAAATGGTGACCTAGAAGAAGAAATTTATAAGGAAAAACCTGAAGGTTTTGTAATTCATGGATAAGAAGACAAGGTTTGTACATTAGATAAGTCTTTGTATGGTCTTGAACAAGCTCCTAAGAAATGGCATGAAAATTTTGATGATTTGATTATATTTTTTAGTATATGAAAAATTAATAAATTATTTATTTATTTAATATTAAATGAATGCTTGCGTTTCATCTCTTATTGATACATTAATTACGTAATTATCCTCCACCGAGTCAACATTCAACATATGATCCAGTCTCCCTTCCTGATTTCGTGCATCTGTCTACCCGGTCAAACCCTATTCTTTGGACTCACGTATCTATTATTGCTCGGTCAAAAACCTAGGGAAGGTTGGAGCACACATATCTATCGTAAAAGAGTTTGGAGTGCATGTTTTTATGGTCAAAAACTTGGAGCGCATGTTCTGATGTATGGCTTGGTTTTATTTGATCCAGTTGTGGATCTCCTCTATAAATAGATGGTTCTCCTAAGTTGTAATAGCACACCAAAAAGCTCTCCACATTTAAGGATTTTCTCTACTTCTCCCCCTTTCTTTCTCACTTTTTTTTTTTGAGTGATCATAATACCATATTACGAGTGGCAGCAACCTGACAACCATATTGAGGACGTAATTCTAGAATGGTTTTCTACGGTGTAGTAGAACTCTATTACAGTGTATCTGGGAGGTTTTATCTTAGGGACTTTGTGGTTAATAATCTGCCTTGCGCAATTTGGGCAGTGCCTTGAAACGTCTTAAAGAGAGTGACCCAGTCCGCAACTCAACTCATTTATATTTTTGGTGGCATAAATTGATTTTTAAAAGATTTTCGAAACACAAAACAACACATATCTTACTCATTTTTCACCTACAATAAAACATAATTACAAATTGAGAAGCTATTATATACAATAAGTAGAAGCAATAATTGGTTGAATTTTCACATAAACATTTTATACCTATTCTTTAAACGCAAGTTACAAGCCACATAGACAAGATAATGAAGTCTTTGATGTTCAAGTCTATTTCTTCTTTTTGTATTGATAGATTCAAAGAAACTTCGATTTCTCTTACACCCTAATGAAGAAGAGTTCTAGCTATGAAGCAAATTGCCAAACTTTTGCAAAGTTGAAGCACTACCCTTATACATTTTCCACCATTCCTCTACAAGAAATGCACTTTATTACTATTACATAAAGAAAAAAAATATGCATAACTATTTAAAATTTTAAATTTAAACATTGAAGTTATGATTTAGTGTTCACCAGGTCGTGTTTGCTTTAATGCCTCAGTAGCACATTCGTGGCTAAAAGATTCATCCTGATTACAATACATTTTAGTCTCTTCAAAGGCTTTGGCAAAATTAGGACAAATAGATATTTTTTCCATTAATTTAATAAGTGCTTCCATAACCTTACTCTTTTCAAGATAGTTCTCATCATACAAGAATGTTGGATTGAAAAAGTAAGAAGCTGCATGAAGATTACATTTTAAGTGTTTATCCCATTTAGCCTTAAAGACTTATGTGTTAGGCTTATAAGACGACTTTCTTCTCCAGAACATATCATTAATTGCATAATTTTTCCTTTGCATGACTTCATAAATATAACCCAATGAGGGTTTTTCATTCCCATCTACAATTCTTAGTAGATGTATGATGGGCCATAAACTTTACAATCATCAAACAATCATTCCAAAACTCAGTATCCAAAATAATGGCACTAACATTCTTTCCTTCTACAGACTTTGCTAGCTTATGGGTAGTAAAATGTTTACCCACCATCAAAGCTTGTAAATCAAGCTTATGGTCATACATAATTTATAGTGTAATAAATGTTGTAGCAAACCGTGTTGCTCCTAAACGTACCAATTTTTTACAATCTTTTCTTTTCCTCAGGCAAGATAAGAATACCATATTAATGTATACAAATACAATTACCTTTGAAGCCTTTGAGGCAAGATCTACAATATGAGGCATGCTACAAATATCCTTTAGATTCAAACAATGAGCCGTAGAAGCAGATCAAAATATAGACTGATATTTTCCATGAATCAATTTACCAATAGCCACATAATCGGTTGCATTGTGTATCCTACATGACCTATATTGCATAGTGTTGCATCATCTTTCACAACATTTGATGCATCATTAGACTTCCAAAATACCATACATCGTGGACAATAAACGATAAAGTTAATTAAAGTTATTTGTTTTTGGTTTATTCATCCATTAGCCATTATTGTACACCCATTTATAGCCCAATTAGATCGCTGACCTTCAACAAGTAGAAAATATTCTCTCTTAAAATCTCCCAACAAGTTAACTCTTATTTCATGAAACGTTGAAACTTTAAACATAAAAACAAGATCTGATTATTGGAAATTCAAATGTTTCCTTAAAGACAAGATCTGCTTTTAAGGATACATCTCTTTTTTGGCTTACTATTTAAAATTAGAACCAACATCTATTGATGAAGCTATCTTAGATGTAGGGTGGATTTTAGCAATGCAAGAATAAGTAAATGAATTCAAACGCAACGATGTTCGGGATCTGGTGCCAACACCAAAAGATACGAAACCAATTGCTCTAGTGGCAAGGTTAGAGGGTGTTCAAATCTTATTATCTTTTGTTGCATTTAATAATATCATCTTGTATCAAATGGACATAAAAAGTGTTTTTTTAAATGGATATATTAATGAGGAAGTATATGTAAAACAACCCCCAGGATTTGAAAATGAGGAGTTTCCTGAGTGTGTCTTTAAAGTTAAAAAAAAATCATTATATGGTCTAAAACAAGCACCTATGGCTTGGTATGATAGATTGAGTAATTTTTTACTTGAAAATAATTTTGAAAGAGAAAAAGTTGATACTACATTATTCATAAAAACTTCTAAAAATGATATTTTTATGGTACAAATATATGTTGATGATATAATATTTGATTATACAAATGGCATGTTATGTCAAGAATTTGCTAAGTTTATGTTGAATGAGTTTCAAATGAGCATGATGGGAGAACTCAAGTTTTTCTTGGGGAATCTAAATCCAACATACTAAAGATAGTGTACTGAACTATCATACCAAATACACAAAAGAATTTCTCAAAAAGTTCAAAATATATGAGTACTAGCCCATAAGCACTCCAATGCATCAAACCTACTCACTTGATAACGATGAGTTAGGAACACGAGTAGATCAAAACATCTTCAGAAGAATGAAAGGATCACACTTATACTTAACTACTTCACGATCATACATTCTTTTTAGTGTTTTCCTTTGTGCCATATTTCAATCAAACCCAAGAGAATCTCACCTAACAACAATCAAGATAATACTAAGATACTTGAAAGACACTACCAACTTAGGGCTATTTTATTAGAAATAAACATATTACAAGTTTGTTGGATTTCGCGATGCTGATTACGGAGGTGACAAACTTGAAAGGAAAAGCATAGAAGAAATTGTACTTTTCATGCAAACAATACGATATCATGGTCTATCAAGAGTCAAGAAACAATTGCTTTGTCAATAATAAAGGCACAATATATATTAGTTGCTAGTTGTAGTACTCAATTTTTTGGGGCGAAACATCAATTAGAAGATTACAAACTCTACGAAAGTCAAAACCCTATATTTTGTGGCAACGCTTATATAAATTGCTCCAATTCTACCCTCTAAAGCCAAACATGTGTAAGACAAAAGTCCATTTTGATATCATTGACAAAGATACATCATTTGATAAATCTAACATTTTAAACTGTGTAAAATTGCAGGAACAACAACTCAACCCTACATACTTGAGACAATAGCTTGGAACTCAAAGATCAACCAAAGTTGGAAGAATTACCGAGAAAATCGATTCGGCAATCGATTCTGTAAAGGGTTGTATGAAAATGTGTACTCTGTGATTAAACAATCGATTGACACATCCATTGACAAGTCGATTTTGGAAATCTCAAAACACAGCCTTAAGTGATCCAATCGATTGGCATATCGATGGTTCAAATCACAGAACCAAGCTGAAAACTAGAATAATCGATTAGTACATCGATTGTTCCAATCCAGAACTAAACTGATAGTAAAATAATCGATTAGCACATCTATTGTGAAAATCACATAACCAAGGCTTTTAGTAAGCTAATCGATTGGCAAATCGATTTCGAAAATAAGATTTCAAAAGGAACATGCTCTATGATAAAAACAATCGGTTTGATAATCCATTGAAACAAATTTCTTTTGAAACAAGTTTGGTATCAATCGATTAGGCAATCGATTGACTGAACCAACTAGTAAATCATTTTTCAGAAACATTGCACCTAATCGTTTGGTACATCGATTTGCTTGAAATAAGCTAAATCCTTGTAATAAGCCAAATCGATTTGATGGAAAACTACTAAGTCCCTGTGGCCAGTGAAATCGATTGGCACGTCTATTTGCTTGAAATAAGCTAACTCTCTGTAATAATCCGAATCGTTTGGCAAATCGATAGGAACAAAATTTTAAGTCACAGAGAAGACTTAGCCTATGGCCAAATCGATTATGGGAATTAATGAATCTATTATGTGAATTAATGAATCGACTGAGTAATCGATTGTTTTGATCTCGTTGTTGGAACAAAACACCTTTAATCGATTATGCAATCGATTCCAATATGAACTGCATTTCATTTTCTCAAAAGTGCATTAAAATAATCGATTAGGTAATCGATTAGTTTATATAGTTTCAAGATTCAAGAAAAACAAGATTCGCGATAATCGATTGGGAAATCGATTAAGCTTGTTTTAATACATTAATGAATTGATTAGTAAATTGATTTATATGTTGTTTTTCAGAAACTATATAAACATTTTTCAATCACTTTCTCTCAGTACTTTTGAACACATCTTTTGACATACTTTGAATAACCTTTGATATTACTTTTTTAGACCTAAACCAAATACTCTTCATGATCTTAGAGAGCTGAAAAAGACAACTTGACAGAGGAAGAAATATCTCACAAACAATCAATTGGAAAAGTACTTCTTGTGTGAGATACATTGTAGTGATTGAGACAAACTCTGTATTCATTTTATCTTTTCTGTAACAACGTTTTTGTAAAGAAAGAACTGAGAAAAATCCAATATTGAAACTGGTAGCTATCTTCATTGATAAGGGAGATTATCAAGAAAAAGCTTCATCAAAATCTTGGGAGAGTTTTCCGATTGACTTGAGGGATTTGATGGGTGTACAATAGAAGAGATAGAAAGTTTTAAGATAGATAGGCTGGGAGTGCTGAATAATATGTAAAACAATTTAGAAGATTCTATTGGAAGAAAGGCCGAAATTGGTTTGATTTCGGGACTGGACGTAGGCCGTCAAACATACGGCTGAACCAGTATAAAAATCGTGGTACACAATTTCCTATCCCTTTCTCTTTTATTTCTGTATTACTTGTTTGATTAATCTTGATTGCATGCGACATCATAATTCTGTATTAATTGATATGGTAAATGTTTGTATGTGAATGTTTATATTGCTAAGACTTTGAATTCATAACTGTTGAAATTGAAATTATATTGATTAAGTTGGTTGCAATATTGATTTCAATACTTGGAAACTGTATATGTTAACCTGATTAATTAGATTGTAAAATGTGTAATTAGACTGTCATATAAGTTTTTAATAATTAGAGGGCAAAATAACCAACAACACGTTGAAATAAAAATTCGCTTCATCATAGATTTGTTTAAAAGGGAATCCTATACATCAAATGTATCAATACTAATCATCAATAGACTGATATCTTCACAAAACCCCTTACTGAATACAAGTTCATTTTTATTAAAGAAAACTTGAACCTTGTTTGCATTTTTGAATGATGTTCTAATCAATATATGACATGCCTCTGATATTTTATAATTTTGCATTTCTTTTACATGTTCTTTAAATATTTCATATTTGGTTTCATTTCGTACATGCATCTGATACATTTTTACTCTTTTCTGTTTGATGAAAAAGGGAGAGAAAAGAATATTTTTTGTTTAACATATTTTTCTCATTTGCTTTAATTAGTTATTTTACATAGGGGATAAATTTTTTGAAACACATCATATATGCTCTAAGTTAGGGGGAGCATCTGATTATTTTATGCTTTATTTTATTAACTAAATTATTCACAAAAATTACGTTTTTTCAACAACAAGAAAAGGGAGATTATTAGAATCAAGATGATTTTGGAGAACAATTCATTAATAGTTTTGTTGATAACAAAAGGTAGTTTATGACAAAAATTTAATGCACTAATATTCTAAATCAAGTGTACAGAATAATAGAACAAACAGGTGGATTCCATACCCATGAACAAATCAGAATAAATGGTAAAAATAAGAGGATACAAATAAAATCAGAGGAAACACAAATATATAAGGAAATGCACTGATCAAGAGATATGCAATTATTGGAGGAAACACACATATTATAGAAAATACAATTATCAGAGGAAACACAATGATAAGAAGAAACACACAAATAAGAGGAAACAACACAATCAAAGGAAGCACACCTTTTCCTAACTATGAAGCGCTAAATATGATAAACTCGTGTTGACTCTAATACACAACATGTTCTAATAAGTTGTCTCTACCTCTGAAATTAATTTAACACAAGTAGATTATTGACTCTGCCTCTACTATTCATGCATTAAGATATGACTTTGCTTCTAATATTGAAACACTTCAATCTGGCTATCATACTTTTGGCTCTACTTGTGGTATTTACACAATGACAATGGAAAAATTAATGAACCTAAAAAACTAAACATGTCAGATTTAATTTACAAAAAGTCAACACTTCGAAAAACGTCAATGTCTCTGATGAAGGTCAACGATTCTCGAGAATTGTGTATCACTTGGAAGACGTGATTTTGGTAAAATTTATAAGATTCCATATCATATTTTAAAATAGGGAAAGTTTACCTCTGATTTTGATACCTATAAATTTGTCTCTAATATTGATCATGGAACATGTGAAAACTCGAAAAACTTCTTAGGAAAATACATGAAATGTTTCGGTCGGATACTTACCAAATGGAAATATTGGTAAAATATTTTTTAATTGGTGTAAATGGTTTGCAAAAGGTTCATCAGTAACATCAACAACAACAACAACAAAAAATTGAAATCTACAATAACGTTCAAAAGTGGAACAACACAACAACGCATAGGTTAAAAGTAACGATTCAAAATAAAACAATATGGAAACAAGGCAATGTTTCAATTCAGTACTGAAGCATGACAAACATTCAAATTTCATCTAATAAAGGAATTCTTTCTCTTTCAGCATGTAGAACAATAGAACTGCAATTGAAAATCTTACAACAATTCTCATCAAACTACTTTGCTAACATTGGAAAAGTCTAAAAAGTTAAGTCTTGATAGAATTGAAGAACAACATAAAATACTTCGAAGAAGTTCTGAACTTGAAACTTTGAACAAAAAACATTTTGATCAACATCAAATACGTAGAATAAATTCAAACATAATTACTCTAACACCTCAATTTCTCATTACCTTATTTTAATAGTATAATAATACACTACTATTATTATGAGTGTTAATATGTGTTTTAATTCTTTAGGTGTTTGTGTTTACCTTAGTAATTGATCTTAATCATTAATATTAACTATATTTAACTTACAAAAATAAATAAAATTAATATATATACATATATAAAATAATACAAGAAGTGAATTTGTGTTGTTACACTAATTGTTACCTTTAGCACTAATAGAATGGGTTAATAATAATAATAATAATAATAATAATAATAATAATAATAATAATAATAATAATAATAATAATAATAATAATAATAATAATAATAATAACCTAGTGTGTGTGAGTAAACCAGAGATTAGCGCATATGGAGCCAATTTCCAATTCCAATTCTAAACCACAATCACGTATGCTACTAGCCTTTCCTATTCACAATGAATCAAAAATCAGTGATGAATGTGGTTAGGCTTCTAGACTTATATATATATATATATATATATATATATATAGTTAGATAGATAACCTCATAAAGAAAAGGATTAGTTGTCTCTTTACCGATAGCCGCTTGCTCTGTTGCCACCAGCCCATGTTTTCTAATACTAGAACAATATAGCTATACTTTACAATCAGGTACACTTCTCCTATTACCATCAAATTGTTATACTTTAGTCCGAATAAAAAGAGGGGGGATTAGTACAATTAATTGGTGTGTTAGGATGAACACATCTCAAAGTTTTGGTAATTTTCCATTGCACAATTTTGAACTAAGTCCTGATCTTATAAAATTGATGAAAACTATAAGAGTTGTTTTGAAATCGTTGCCTTTCATGCTATTTCGTTGCATTTTATTTTTCTATTATGCTTTATTCTTTTGCTTGTAAACTCAGTTTTCATTTTTTTTTATATTGGTGAAATACCTATTAACCGAATTAGTACTTTGTTATTTTAATCAATATAACAATAAATTTATTGCTAGTTCAATTTCTAATAACATAAAATTTGAAAGAAAAAAAAAAGGATTAATTTTAATTGTCTGATGAGTAACCAATTAATTTCAAAATAAGGCATATAGTCTAATTTACTGTGGATAATGGTTGTGAGAACAAAATAAGACAGAGTCTAAGGTTTAATTTATGTTAATATAAAATTGTGTGTAGTCAATAACAAGTTGTAGCTAAATACTGTTTGTCTGCGTTTCATATGACATACATGGTTACCTATTTAAAAAAAAAATCAAAACTACAAATATATATATATATATACACGTTATATGTAGTTCTTTTATCCTATTTAATTTTGGACAAAATTGTGACACCTTAAATTCTAAAATAATATATATGTAATAATTTATATCATATTTCTATAAAATTTGCAGCGGATAAATAAAACTAAATTTTCAAGAAAATAAAAACTTTTGTAACTAATTTAGGATATCACGTTTCTCAAAGTACACATGTAACAATTCAAATTTTATTACTCAAATAAAACAATTTAATCTCAATGAACTTGATTTAAGTATAATTACTTGATTTAATTCTAAAAACTTACTAGTACTTCTAAGGTTTTCATACAAAAATTTGATTCAAATTAAATAAGTAAAATACATATTAAAACCCTTATTCCCGGTATCACCTATCAGAGCGGGGTTCCTCCCAAACTTGAACTTCAAGACTCATTAACTTGTAATATCTGCGATTTCGCAAACGCAGGGCCCAACCAGTCAAACACAAACAACGAAGGAGATGAGTTTTGAAATCATGTTAATAGTATAATATGAGTAAGAAGAACACGCAAACAATCATAATAGAACTGTATCATAATCACTTTACGATATATCAAAATATTTAATTTAATAGTATCATACTATAACATCAAAGTCACTCAAGTAAAATAATCATCTCATTATAGTATTCATCAAATCATCTAATTAATATTAACTTTGAAACACATCAATCACAACAAAACAATCACAAGGAAATGCAATGCTATGCATGAGCTTAGACTCTACTTCACAATGTGGAACCATTCTAACTCTGAAGTACTTCATTCAACATCTACTTCATTCTAAGGAGGCCATGATACTATGCCACCATTCTGGTGGACGGAAAATTTAAATTGGCCATGTCCTCATAGATCCCCTCAACTCAACCCGAGACACATACCTGCGACAGTCGAGGTAAACGTGTGTTGCATGGTAGCTCCCGACATTTGGAGTGCTACCTCCAAATCACCTAGGAATTCCCCACCGGAATACCTCCAAGGTCTAACAATCTTGCCTTAAGGCTCAACAGCAGACCGCCACGATCAGGCTCATTTAGTTGTACTTCCCCAGAATCACTAGGCTTGTCAGGCCCTACCTATATTATGACAAAATAATATTCACTTCATAATTCACAATATTTATTTTCTCCCCCCGTTAGCTTAGACTACTCCATTAAGAGCACCATATTTTAGAATCATCACTATCTCATCAAGTATGGGGTACTTCAATATTTTCATTACAATTTTATAATATCATTAATCATAAATAATCATGATCATCGTATAAACTCATCACAATTTTATAACATCACTATCATCAATCAAAAATCATCATTATCATAACGTAAGCATATATCAAACCATGCATCCATATTTTATTATCACATCACATAATTTCATCTAAGCAAACATGTACACATAATTTCATTCAACATCCAACATCACAATAATAACAAATATCAACTACCACACAAGTATCGAAAATTAAATCAATCAACACCTTATAAAATTTCTATTTTACATTTTAATCTCACAATTCTCATATTTCAAATTAATCAATTTATCTCTCAAAGGGCTACTGCCGTACGTAGCAAGCCCGGATGAATCGTTGGGAAATACGGTTTTCCCGTTCATCTCACAATATATTATACTCATGAATTCAAACGTTCTCTCACCCCTTACCTTATTTCGACGCTTTCAGATACGAGTACAATTCCATGAGCAAACAATATTTGTTCTTTGACTTTTTGTCCTTCAATCGATCTAACTCGACAATTTATGGATAAACGTCAAAAATAAATTATGAGAAAATAGTCTAAAAACTGATTTCGAAATTCGGTCAAAGAAAATTACCATAAATCAGAAAACCAATCAGTGGATAATATAGCCACTTTTCACACAGTCGTTTTGGCGTTGGTTTCACTAAAATCGGACTTACGATGAAGGAGAACAATGCAAAATAAGAATTTTTGTAAACGGAGAAATCGGATATTCTAGGGAGAAATTTGGGTTGTTAAAAATCTGAAAAATTATATTTAATTGAATAGATAAATGAGTAAAACAACATACTGAAATTTGGACGAAAACAGAGAAACTGTTCTGAGACAGTTATGGATCGCCAGTGTCAAACGATACGATTATTGTTGGTTTCCTCTTGATTTTAGTGGTGCTGGCCGTAAGCTTCCTTGTTTGTTCTTTTATTTTGTTTTATTAACAATTTAAATCATTTACACACATGGGTCAAGCCCATTAGACTCCTTTTAAGTTTTACTATTACTATTTTATTTTATTAAAAATAAAAAACACAATTTCATTAATAAAACATTATTAATATTTCAAAACTAATAATTTATAAAATACCTTTATAATACATTAATAACCAAAACTCTCATATTTTAATTAATCACTATAATTACACTTATTTTTCTAAATACTTACGTTAAATTACTACGTTGGAAAATATTTAAAATTACAAAATAAATAAATATATAAAATCAGCAGTTTATATTAATTACTATTTCAAAATAAACAAATATAAAATCATGATGCCATAACAAGTATATAAAAATAAAGAGAATAAAACACAATAGTACCACTATCTCAAGATAATTATTTTTAAAATAAATTTAAAATTAAATAAATATAATTAAGTACAAATTTAATATTAGTTAAACGCAAAAAGAATGTTATTTTAATTGGGTGCACGTTTATACATGTAAAAATGACATAAAATCTTATTCTTCAAAATATTACACACTAAAATACTATTACTTTTAAAAATTTATATAGTATAATAATATAAAATATTTATTATTTATATCTTTCGTTTAATATAATGTGCATCAAACTAGCACATCATAGAAAACATTCGTATAATAAAAATTACTAACAAAATTTATCAACATATATTCTAAAATAATTTTAACATCAAATTAATTATTTAAATTCCTATTTAATTAATAAAATAATTTATTATCAAATTTAGGGTGTTACAAAAATCATATTATAGTAATATGTATGTTTTAACTATATTAAATATATTTTTGGGTTGTAGTACAAATAATAGATTATTTTTTTTATTATTTACTTACTTATTTATTTAATTATTCAATTATTTATAGTAAGTATTTTTTTGTATTTGGTGGTTGTGTGGATATAATTCTCTCGCGGACTATTAGAGACGACGACCGACAAAGAAACGACCTGTTAGCGGATCAAATTCATTGGTTGGAATCTTCAATCGAGGTAAGGGGTGAGATGAGGTTCGATTTTATGAGTATAAAATAACGTGAAATGAACGAGAATACCGAAATTCCCAGATGTTCATTTAGGACTTACTACGTATGGTTGAGCCCTATTGAGTAATAATAATTAATTAATAATATGTGAATGGTAATAGTGAAGACTAAAATGTAATTTAGAAACCTATAGAATTGTTGTGAATTAATTTATATTAAGATTGCGTGTTACTTGGTGGTCATTGTATGAATGATATGTATTTGAGTGTTCTTGTTACTTGATTGAAATTATGATATTACTTGAAAGTGCACCTATTTGATTCCTTATTTTGTGATTGATGAGATTGGACTGTGTATTGTGAGTAGTGTGAATCAAATATGGGAATTTTATTGTGATTGACTAATATAACTATATATAATGTTGAATATTGTGAAGTCAAACTGAAACTTATTGAGTTGTGATGATCGAGTAAGTCTGAGATATGTGTTGTAGATTTAGGAGTTAGGAATATTTTGTCATCATATAGGGAGGGTTTGACAAACCTAGTGATTCAGGGAAGCACAACTGAATGATCTTGATCGTGGAGGGTTACAGTAGAACTGTAAGGTAAGATTGATAGACCTTGGGGTACCTCTAGTGGGGAACGCCTAAGTGAATTAGTGAGATATTCCCTAAGGTCATGAGCTATCGTGCAACACAAGAGTACCTCGACGGTCGCATATATGTGTCTCGGGTTGAGTTGAGGGGATCTATGAGGAATTGACCATTCATGAATTGTTTGTCCACTCTTGTAGTGGCATAGTATCAGGCCTCCTAACTAAGTACTTCAGAGTAGAATGGTACCAAATGATGAAGAAGTATAGAGTATAGGACATGCATAGCATTTCATCCTTGTGGTTGCTTTATTATGATTGATTTAGATTAACCTTTGATATTATGATCTTGAGTGCTTCTCATATTTGTGCTTATTTGACTAATTTCATGTTCTCCTTGTTTATCTTATACTATTACATAGTTTCCATACTCACCCCTCGTTGTTTGTGTTTGGTGTTTGCGATGGATGCAGAAGAGTTATAAGTTGCAGGTGATGACTAGTACCATCGGAGAGGCGGAAACCATCATGTTTTGCATACTCTTATTATATGAATTGTGTTGATGTTATTTTGACCATTTTTTATTTTGGAAATCCCCGCTCTGATAGCGACATCGGGTTGGGACTACATTTGTACTTAATTTAATACATAAGTATGTGAACTTCAAAAAGGATTTTGTTGACTGATAATGTGATTTCAAGTTGTTAAGTTTGATGGAACCTTTGAATTTATTTGACGTGTTTATGATTATGTGATACTCTTTACCTTAATAATAAATAAATATGTTTAGAAGTTTGTATATTTTGTTTTTTGAAGTTCATAGTTTTAAAAATATGAAAAAATTAAATTTGTTTTTATTTGGGGATTAGGGTGTCACAATTACTGTTTGAATATTAAACACTTGTACCAACACATATTAATCTATTTGCTAGATAGTGTTAGACACAAACATATCCTCTCA
This sequence comes from Cicer bijugum, assembly GCA_037974875.1. Classification (NCBI taxonomy): domain Eukaryota; kingdom Viridiplantae; phylum Streptophyta; class Magnoliopsida; order Fabales; family Fabaceae; genus Cicer; species Cicer bijugum. Next base: position 710,757 of record JBBPBT010000474.1, on the reverse strand, counting down.
TCGGCAGTCATATACAAACCAAACAAACACTTGTAATTTGGCCAACAAGTGGTTGTTGTATTTTCCTCAACGTGTTGCAGTTACAACCCCAAGTTTGAGTAGATTTAATTGGGTGAGGTTAAGTGGTTTTTGTAATTTAGGTTGAATGATTAAAAGAAATCATTTGAGTGAATGTACTTACTTCCAGTCTGATTGGTGGTGAATCAGTATAAAATTTCTTGTGTGTGTGTTTTTTTTTCTCTTTGCTTTTAATTTTTAAATTGCCTTAATCACCAAGTTATCAATTAAAATTTAAAAATTGTTTTAACAGACAATAACACAATTGAAACCCTACCCTTTCTTGTATTATTGAAACTTCAGTTCTCACTTGATAAATTCTATAATCAAAAATATAAAAATCTTTTAAGGAAATTATTACATTTAAAACTAAAATTAATAAAACAATTTAGAATAAAACAAACATGAATAAATTCCTATTTGCCAATTTGTAAACAAATCAATGATTAAATAATTATTTTGTAAGAAGTTTATCATTCCAACATCATTCTAATTTGTGAAGAACAAATCAATAATGACAAGACAAATAAATAGAGAAAAGAACATAAACTCATAAGGAACAAATAAAGAACAAGAAACAATTAGAGAGAAAAATAAAGAACTAGCAACAAAAAGAGAAAAAAAAAATA
>JBBPBT010000474.1:654755-709727 GCA_037974875.1 Cicer bijugum | reverse complement strand
AAAAAAAAGATATTCAAATCCTTGCACTTGAAAGAAAACAACATAACAAACTAAAATAACAAATAGAGAAATTGAAGGCATATAAATAGAATCGAAGTATTAAGGATTCAAAATTCAAAGGCATGACAAAAAAAATTCAAAGACTTAAACATAAATAACAAGATTTCAAGCATGAAATTTGTGAAACAAATAGAGAAAAAAAAAATCAAAAAAGTGTTAGAAGACAAAAATAGAAATAAAGAAAACTCAATAACGTACACGAACTTAGTTCACGAACCATGTTCATGAAATGCGTTCATATAGGGTATACGTGAATTTAGTTAACATACGTGGCATCATTATGTCTTACGTGAACTCAGATCACGTACATTCTACGTGAACTAATTTCACGAACATGGTTTGTGAACCTTAGATCACGTATGTTATTAGGTTTTTGAAGATGCTTTCACGTACATGAATTGAGTTCACATACGTTTCTGGATTTCGGGCAACAAAGGTTTTCATCATCATCAAAAATGGAAACTTGATTTTTTGTTTTCAGACATTGCATTCGTAATCATAAAAAAAACAACTACAATAATGTACAAAAAATAAACAACAACAACAACAACAACAACAAAGTTTGATGCTTACTTGATTCACAACAGTGATGATTGATTGATGATGCTCACTTGATGAAGATGGTTATGATGATTGATAAAGATGTTATAGATGTTGATGGTGATTGATAAAGATGGTTGATGTTGATTAAAGAAAATGAAGAAGATGTTGAATGAAGATGAGGAAGTTAGAATGAAGAGGAAGAAGATGAGTTAGGATAATGAAGAGGAAGAAGATTGAAATAAAGGGAAAGGCAATTTAGGAATTTTGGTTTTTAAAAATTTGAGGGGTATGGATAGTAAAATAGAGGGTTTTGGTACCAGACTTGTAAAGAAAAATGTCAAAAACAAAGAAAGAGTTGAGAGTGGTTGCAGCGGTGATGAAAAACAGCGCGACCAATGATGGAGGAGGGCAGTGCAACCGCCGATGGTGCAAGGAGGAGGCACAATTAGGATTTGTTACAATAACGGGACGAACCACCTTAACTGACAGTTTATTTAATTTTTGCGATTCTTATTGGTTTTACGATTTTATCACCAGTTTTTACTTAGAATGGTTATAGAGGCCAATTGAACCGAACTGAACACCAAATTTTGGTTGAATCGGTCGAATCTGCCAATAGAGTCTCGTTTTTAGTACCTTGGTCTATCCTTTGCGACTATAACCATCCAACAATTCTTGTTGAACCAAGTTAATGATCAACTCTTGACGGAACTCTCAATTTATCTTGGATCTTTAAAATTAGGTACCATTCTTGAAAATCATGTTTAGATCTATCTTGTCCTTCTTAATGAAATTTCACATTTAATAGTGTTCAATTTCATGATAATATAAATTACATAAACGTACAAAATTTAAATATTATGATTAGAAATTTTTAGTCGTACTTTATTAAATATGTTATCATTATTTTATTCAAATCAATGACCTTCGCCATTGAAAAATTTTCTAATAAAATCAAAATCTCGATATGACTTTGTCTAGAGACAACTAAGCCGGTCCAATTCAAAATTCAATAAATAATAATTTATAATTGATATTTATCATATTCTTAAAGTGGAAATTAATTCCAAAATTAGGATATTGTAAGCGTGTTGATTCAACCAATTTGATTTCAAAAGGGATAACCGAAAATGATTTCTCTATATGTGTGTCTACAAAATTGAGCTTCTATATCCCATTATCCCATTATGAATTCAAAACCATCAAAGTAATAATATACGGTATTGAATAATGATTTAAATCAAATTAATTTTAAAATTGAAAACAATCAAATATATTATGTACTAGACTCCAAACCATTAGGAATAAAAAAAGAAGAAGTTACTTTGCTTTTGCTTCGTAAAGAAAAATCATATACCATTTTTCTTTATATATCAAAACCGGTGTATAACATCTGTACTTATCGAAAATATCACATATATCAACTGCTCAAATGATAACATGTGTTACAATATGAAATTATGAATCATGTTCGGTAGCAATAAATTACTTTATCAATCGACGCAAAATAAACCAATTGGCACATAACTCTTGGTACAAAATAAACCAATTGGCACATAACTCTTGATTAAATCAACATATAAAAATCATTATACATAAAACTAATTCAAATTTATTGATTTAACATAACCACGTTGCGATACAACTATCGGAGATTTAAGAGGAATTTTCAAAAAATCTATTTCATCTAATCGACTCATCATTTATGTTATTTTTATTAAAGTATGTCGAATCAATTATAAAGATAAATATAAAAAAGTATTAAATGAAATTTCAAAATTTTTAAAAATTGATATGATCCATATTTTAACAACATACTACAAAAACACAAAATATAAACATATACAACAACCATGAAAAAATTTGTACTTACTGAAAAAAAAAAGATATTTACATTATGAGTGCACAACTACGTAGTGCTCTCTTCTGAGAACATTTCAAAAACCCTAGAAAGTTGTAATGAAATCTAGTAGTGGTTGATGCCTTCAACAGCTTGACTATACTAAACTAGAAAGTTGAGAAAATTGAACACAATTTGTTTGACAAGTAGGTGTTCCAATGGATTTGTGATAAATCATTTATACTTTTTCATCTTACTTTTTAGGCTTAATTGCAGTTTTGGTCTCCTATTTTAATTGAATCGCGAAAGTAGTCCTCCCATTTTGTTTCTCCCCAGTTTTGGTCCTCTAAGCAGAATTTTGGTCCAAAACTTCATAAAATTTCATTTTTTTTTTTGCGTTTATTTAAGTCACACAATGCTTCAATATCTCATTTCTGACAATTGTAACTAAAATATATGATCATAAACGGTGTAGTACGGCTTTAAAAAATGAAATTTCATCAAATTTTGGACCAAAATTCTGTTTGGGGACCAAAATTGAAGAGAAATAAAATGGAGGGACTACTTTCGCGATTCAGCTAAAATAGGGGGATCAAAACTGCAATTAAACCTACTTTGTAATAAGTGTTTGTTTTAAAGAAAAAAAATTTTTAGTTTACAAACCACAATTCAAACTCTCCCTTTCTTGTGTTTTTCACTCTTCAAGTCGGTGATATGATTTGAAACTTACCACGACCATTATTTTGCATGTAGTAATTGTCTCTAAGTTCAAATGTCTAATTGAATACAAATCACAATTTGTGTCATACATTCAAAGTCCAATTATTTATTTATCGATCCCAATGTTGTAGCTTAGATTGTTGCCCTTCATGTTCAACAACCACTCTTATTTATAGATTAAGAGACCTTCAAATTTTGGTAGGAAAATAGAGTTGTTGGACACATTAATCTATGCAAAAAAACTTATGTTTGAATGAGTTGTCTTCATTTTATATGCAAAGTGGGGATAACGTTCTCTTCATGGGTAGAACATTATTTTGCTTTTTGTGAAGGATGGGATGGTGCAAAATCTACAACTTGTGCCACCTCTAAGTCATTTACAGTAGAAGAATGGTAAAGGGAAAAAAATGTTGATTGTCACTTGAACTTGCTTGTATTTGGCTTTGTCTTTGTGTTTTGCAAGTGGGAGAATGTTCTCTTCAAGATCGTGGGCCATCTTTGGAATGTCAAGGCATGACTCCATTTGTTTATATTGGTCTAAATAAAATCCAAAAACATTACAAGAATCTACGTTGGATCATTCAAAGCTTTTATAACATATTCCCTTTGTTTGTACCATAAATAATGTTTATTCATTATTCTTCAATCAAACTTGCTCACGAAATGTATCTTAAATGCAATATTCTTTAAATGACTTCAACATCAAATTTGTTCTTTGTCTATTACTGAGTTGACTTTCAAGTATTTAAGTTTCTTATGATGTCTTTAACATGTGAGAAACATTTATGTCATAAATTTTCAACAAGCATAGTTTTCTTCTTCAATAAGCAAAAAGTTTTTTCTATATTTTTTAGTGATGCTATGTTCTTGTAAGATCCAATATCAATTATCTAGAACTTGACAATCGGATCCATAAACCTTAATAAAAACAAAAGCAGTAGTGATGAATAATAAATTAGAATCACCAAATTCAATTGAAAACTACATCCATAATTATAGTTTACAATTTGATCCACATATTCATAAAATATTACATAAGTGTTTGATTACAACATAAATAATAAAAACATCAAATACCAGAAGTCTAGAACAGTTCCTTTGGTGCTAAACCGGTACTCATGTTCCTCCAATTTCTAAAATAATAAAAATAAAAGGGTGAGATATAAAATCTCATTGAGTTCTGAAAATACAAGAACGGGTGGTTTAAAAATATTTATTTGATAAATATGTATAAAACAAGAAATTATGATGCATCTCATGATGAAGCTCTCAACTTCATTTTTTCATTAAAGCTTAACTGAAACAATATTTTATTAAAATTATGAAACTATGCATGACCTCAAATATTTTTCATGAAACAAGGAAAAGTCGCCTAATATCTTGATGTGGGTCACTAAGATAATTGAGACTTGATTGGTAAAGGTGGTCTGGTCAAACTCAAATCAGCGTCCTGATTGTTATACTTTACCTATTTTTCCATGCATGGAATAAATCTGAATGTCCCACCATGAATAAGGTCATGCATGATTTGATTAATCACAATGCAATGCACTTGAGATGTTATGTATGCAATATCTTGATAATATTATGTTCGAAATGTATCATTAACCCATAATACTTGAATAACTTAACAATATATTGAGATTCAAGTCGAAATTAAATCCTAAGTCTTTGACCAGTGCTGGAACCAGAGGCAACTTAGCCAGAGGCATAACTTCGTATTAGAGGATACACATCTAGATGATGTATAAGAGTATACTCGTCCATAAGATGTATCAGAGGATTCGTATCCAGAGGATACGTGTCCTAAGGATGTATCAAAAGATACGTGACCAAATGATGTATTAGAGGATATGTGACCAAAGCATGTATTAGAGGATACATGTTCAGAGAATTTTGAACAATGATCAAAGTTAGAGGAAGATGAACATTGGTCAGTGCCAGAGGAAGATGAACAATGATTGAGTTAGAGGAAGAAAGAATAGAGAAGGAGTTAGATGAAGGAAAAATATAGGAGTCAAAGGAAGAAAAAATAGAGAAGGATAATTAGAGGCAAGATGAAGGATTGATACAAGAGGTAGAAAAGAAGCAACACCTCAACCAAAAAATGAAGTATTTTATTAGAGGAAAAAACACTTAGCATTTAATAACGATAGCCACGAGAGGCAAAATAAAGAAACTACTAGAGGCATAAATACTTATAACTTAATAACAATAGCCACCAGAGCCAAAATGATGAAAAAACACTTAGAATTTAATAACGATAGCTACTAGAGGAAAATGAAGGAAACTATCTAAGGTAAAAATACGTAGAATTTTTAGAACGAGCAATTAGAGTAAAAACACATTGGCAAGGGCAGAAGATGTTCAGGAAAAACCTCTCAAATAGTTTTAATGATAACAAAATTACTTAAGAGATTATGATTGTGGCTAATGACTAATATATGCTCTTGAGTGAATTCATATAAGAAAATAGGTTATTAATCATTAAGGCAAAAAGGAGAAAAATTTGATTCAAATCAAGAGGACGAAAATTCTTAAGGATGGCCTCTCGAAGAGGATGATGCTTCAAATTTGCATCATACTCATCCTCACCAGAAAAAATGTTTTTATTCATTAAAGAAAGGCACAACAATATCAAATAATGAATAAATAAAGCATTTGAAATAAAGAAGTTGGAAGGCCAAAGGAATAGGTACGAGGATGGTCAGATCTAGACAAGAGAATGGCAGTGCTAGGCTGGAAGACGATTCTATAAAATTGAAAGCAACTCATCCTAACATGTGAAAAGGCTAAAATCAGACCTATTTATCATCCTTGTATGAATGAAAACAATAAAGAAGTCAATCCATATAAAGGCAACAACAAACAAGCCAAAAATAGAAGCCTTTAAGAGGATAGTTCTCTATTGTCAATATCTCTCTTAAAAATTGAAATCAACTTAATCCTTCAAGTTTTTGAAAAGGTTGTAGCTCACATAGTCAAAGAAATAGCCTTGCATGTTTTGAAGAATGAGAAAAGAAAAGGACATCACAAGATCAAGTTTCAAGAAGGTTGATCCTCTTTCTCGAGGATGGCCTCAGCCAGTCCAATGACAGTTGGATGGCAGTTCTGTAATTATGATGAAAAACATTGGATCTTTTGTAATGAATTCCAACGGTCATCAAGAGCTTGGCACATGAAAGGAATATCATAAGACTTCTATAAAATGCAGCAAGCTCTTCATCATCGAACACACAACAATATTGCATAAAAAGATCAAGGATCTTAAAGCTATCAAGAGCAACTCCCATCTTCTCTTCATACTTTTTATAATCCTACATTAGATCTTTGTAAATCCTTTGAGATAGTATTTAGAATCAATCACTCTCATATCACTCTGTAATTTCCACATGAGATATACTTGGAAATAGTTGAAACTTGATTTAAGCTTGGTGAGGCTAAAGAATACACAAATTGTAATCATTCTCAATGAGAGGTTGATTTGTTTGAACATTAGTGAAATCTCACAAATGTATAAGAACTGGACGTAGCCTTCATTGGGCGAACCAGTATAAAAATTGTGTGTCTCATTCTCATATTTTTCTCTCATTCTTTTGCTCAGCTCAAATTTGAAGGTTTGAAAAACCCATCCTCGGGATTGTGATCCTCTACGAGAGGATAGTTTTAAAAACACTTGAAAATTATTTTTAATAGAAAAATCCCTATTCAACCCCCCTTCTAGTGATATTTAGCTACATTAATTGGCATCAGAGCAAGGTTCTCTAAAAAAATACACCTAATTGTGTAAGAGAAAAAGATCCAAAAGGAAAAATGTCAAAAGCTAAGTATATTCCTAAAGGAGGATCATCCAGTCGACCTCCCTATTTTGATGGTACAGATTACTACCACTGGAAAGGTAAGATGAGATTATTTCTCATATCATAAGACAACAACATATGGTATATGGTGGAAAATGGGGATCACGTCATCAGAACCAACAACACAGATGCAACCTCCGATGAGAAACCTCAAGCACAATGGACGGCGGATGAAAATGAAAAGGTACTCCTAAACTCTAAATCTCATTTATTTCTAACGTGTGCTTTGAGCAGGGAATAGTATGATAGAGTTGAAGAGTGCAAAAACGCTAAGGAGCTCTTGGACACTCTTAGGATCCATCATGAAGGATCAAGCCATGTAAAAGAAGCAAGGATAGATATGGGAGTAAGAGATTTCAAACTATTCGAAATGAAGGAGGAGGAAACTATTGATGAAATATTTTCAAGGTTAAAAATCATATTAAATAACTTGAGATCTCTTGGAAAGGTATACTGCGTTCAAGAAAGGATAAGAAAAATCCTAAGAAGTTTACCAAAAGAATGGAAGCCAATGGTAATTTCCATTACAGAAGCAAGAAACTTGACCAACATGAAATTAGAAGATTTAGTTAGAACTCTAAGAGCTCATGAACCACGGTTGCTGATAGACAAACCAAGCAAAAAGGGAAGAATGATTACTTTAAAAACCAGCCAAATAGCAAGTTCATCCTCCAAGAAGAATGAAGATGTCATAAAAAAGGAAAACACAGAGTATCCTCTATCTGAGGATAAGGATGAACTTGCTCTAATTTCCATAAGAATTCAGAGTATGATAAACAAAAGAGGATAGAATAGAGGACCTCCTCAAAAAGAAAAAATTGATAAAAGTCAGATATCTTTTTTTGGATGCAACAAGATGGGATACTACAAAACTAAGTGTCCTCTCAAAAGAAGGAATTCAAGAAGATTTATATACGAAAACAAATCCATGATGATTACTTGGGATGACAGTGACGAGTCATCCTCTGAGCAAGAAAAGGAAGAAGAGGCCAACCTCTACCTCGTGGAAAAATCAGAAACTAAAAAGGTAAGTATTTCTGAACTATGTCCTACTTGTGAGAAATAAGAAATTGATTTTGGTAGCCTCTTAAATGACTCAAACACTTTATCACAAAAATTTATATTTCAAAAAAAAAAACCAATTTGTTGAGATAAAGAAACAAAATGAGGAGCTTCAAAAAAAAGAATGATGAGTAAGTTAAAATCATTCAAGATTTGTAGCATTCTCATTTTTAAATGTCAAAGCAACAAAAAACTCTTAATGAGAGGATAGTCAAAACTCATTCTCAACCTCCCGACGAGGACATAGAAAAGGAAATTTTGAAAATAGAGGTTAGGGAACTAAAAAATGACATTTCCAACTTTGTCAAATCTACAGAACCATTTCAAAACATAATGGGGTCTCAATCTAGAATATTTGACAAGGATGGTATTGGTTTTAAAATTTCTCAAAAAAAAAATTGTATGAAAATTTTTTCTTGCCTAAAAAACAAGAGGACAGGCTAAAATGCACTTTTTGCAAATTTTTTTGGCATACTTTCAAAATATGTCATGCTAAGAAGAAAGCTAACAATATAAAGAAAGCATGCTCATTATGTGGTAAACATGGGCACCATGATTCTATTTGTTATCACAAAAGGAAAGTCCTCGCAAGAGAAAAAACTAACAAACAAGGACCCAATGCTATATGGGTACCTAAGTCACTTTTAAACTCTAACACAGGTTCATCCTTTGATCAACAAAAGAAAGCCTTGGTACTTGGACAGTGGTTGCTCATGGCTTATGACAGGGGATAAGCACTGCTTTATTTCATTGGAGATAAAGGATGGAGGATCAGTCACATTCGGTAATATTGATAAAGCTCAAATAAAAGGAACATGTATTATTGGTAAGAATAATTCTGCGAAAATTGAAAATGTTCAGTATGTGGATGACTTAAAACATAACTTGCTAAGCATTAGTCAATTATGTGATAGTGAATTTGAACTTATTTTTACACCTACTCTATGTGAGGTTAAACACTCATCCTCAGGTAGAGTTTTCTTTTCCGGTTTTAGAAAAAAAAAATTATATGAACTTTATATGGCTATTTTACCTACTAAATCTTGTTTTATTTCCATTGATAAAGATAAATGGATTTGGCACAAACGAGCTGGTCACACAAGCTTAAACACTATTTCTAAATTAGAATTAGTAAAAGGTCTTCCAAAAATTAATTTTGAAAAAGACAAAGTATGTGAAGCTTGTGTAAATGGAAAACAAGTTAAAGTAGTTTTCACTTTAAAAACATTGTTTCAACAAATCATCCTCCTGAACTTATTCGCATTGACCTCTTTGGTCCTATCAAAACTCCAACTCTTAGTGGAAAAAGATATGGTTTTGTAATTGTTGATGATTTCTCTCGTTTTACTTGGGTTCTATTTTTAAAACATAAAGATGAAGCCTTTGAGGCATTCCACCATTTTTGCAAAAAGATTCAAAATGAAATAGGATCAAAAATTGTCTCGGTGAGAAGTGACCATGGAGGTGAATTTGAAAATGAATCCTTTAAAAATCTTTGTGAAGAAAATGGTATTTCTCACAACTTTACTTGCTCAAGAACTCCCCAACAAAATGGGGTTGTTGAAGCCAACATTGAAAAATACTTTTGGGCCGAAGCCATCAACACTGCTTGTTATGTTTCTAATTGTGCATCCATTAGAAAAATTTAAACAAAACTCAATATGAATTATGGAAAGGGAGAAAACCAAATATTTCCTATTTTCATATATTTGGGTGTTATTGCTACATTGTAAATAATAAAAAAAATTTGGGAAAGTTTGATCCAGAATCTAATAAAGGTATTTTTTTAGGATACTCCACAACGTCAAAAGGTTATAGAATATATAATCTTAGGACTCAAACTGTGGAGGAATCCATGCATGTTATTTTTGATGAGTTTGATGATTTGTGTTTAGAAAAAAAATGGATGATAAAGAAGAAGATGAACATTCATCCTCTCAAGTACCCGGTCCTCACGAAGAGGATGAGTCTGACCCAACCTCTCAACAACCTCCAAGAGGATGGAAAATAGTCACACATCATCCTCTTGATCTAATCATTGGGAATATTGCAGATGGTGTTAGAACCAAAAAATTCTCTAAGGGAAAACACTACCAACATAACCATGATATCACAAGTTGAACCCAAAACAATTGATCAAGCTATTGGTGACAAATCATGGGTTGAAGCTATGATGGAAGAACTTTCACACTTAAAAAGAAACAATGTATGGAATCTTGTGCCCCATCCTCTAGAAAAATCCATTATTGGGACTAAATGAGGATGGAGAGGTCATTAGAAATAAAGCAAGATTAGTGGCACAAGGTTACAATCAACAAGAAGGAATTGATTATGATGAAACATTTGCACCCATAGCAAGACTTGAAGCAATAAGAATGCTCTTAGCTTATGTTACTCATAAAGGTATCAAACTATTTCAAATGGATGTCAAAAGTGCCTTTTTGAATGGGTTCTTAAATGAGGAGGTTTATGTTCGCCAACCTCTTGAGTTTGAGGATGAAAAGAAGCCTAACCATGTGTTCAATCTCTCAAAAGCTCTTTATGGTATAAAGCAAGCTCCTCGAGCTTGGTATGAGAGGTTAAGTTCTTTTCTAAAAGTGAATGGATTCATTAGAGGACAAATTGATACAACTCTTTTCAAGAAGACTCTTAAGGAGAAATTATTGATTGTTCAAATATATGTCGATGACATAATCTTTGGATCCACAAATGAAAAGATGTGTAAATATTTCTCCAACCTCATGCAAAGTGAGTTTGAGATGAGTATGATGGGATAATTAAAATTCTTCCTTGGTTTGCAAAGTAAACAACTATAGGATGACATTTTTATATCTCAAGAAAAATACACCAAGGATTTACTTAACAAATATAACATGAGTTCAGCCAGGAGTATGGGAACTCCTGTGCACCCATCCTCCATACTCCATTTTTATTGTGATGCCGACTATGCGGGAGACGAAGTTGAAAGAAAAAGCACAAGTGGAGCTTCCCAATTTCTTGGTAAATCTCTAATAAGTTGGTCATGCAAAAAACAAAGTACCATTGCTCTTTCAACTACAGAGGCAAAATATGTATCAGATGCTCAATGCTACTCACAATTACTATGGATAAAAAATCTACTTGAGGATTATTCTCTAAGGTACGCAAAAATTCCCATCCTCTGTGATATTACAAGTGCAATAAATCTGTCTAAAAATCCCATTCAACATTCTAGACCTAAGAACATTGAAATTAAACATCATTTTATAAGAGATCATGTTAAAAAAAGGGGATTTAGAAGTGATTTTTATTGACACTGAAAATCAATTAGCAGATATTTTTACCAAACCTCTCCTAGAGGATAGGTTCAAAAAGGTCTTGGAGGAACTCTTAATCTTTAATTTATCTAAAATTACTTGATTTATCTCTTTTATGCTCCATTATTATATTTTATTTTACTGTGATTATTTTTTCAAATCCTATAAAAATATGTTGTTTAAATTATATATATATATATATATATATATATAATTTTTTACAAAAAGTTTAGTCTAAAGCTGTGAGGATGGCCAAAACCACCAGAGGGCGGAATGTCCATATTGGTGTAACTTCCCTTGTCATGTCAAACAAGAAAATATGCACGCGCCTCCTCTCATTGGCCAGCATGTGTGGCGCTACCTCTGTGCTTCACGCCCTGCATTTATTGCATCAACGGTTACTTGTCCCTAGCCTGTCTCATCCATCATCACCCTAACCTCCTAGGAAAATAGCTAAATTTATTACCCATTCCTCACACGATTACTCCTATACATCTTCCATCTTCCTCTACTTAATTTATCGTCCTCCATCAATCTCAATCATCAACCTTCAAAGTTTAAAAATTCTCACTCATTTATTTGTATTTCACTCTAAGAATTTTTAAATGGCTGGCACCAAAGTCACTGCAAAACACAAAATTTCCTATCAAGCTCCAAAAGATACTCAAGATGTCTACTCAAGCACTAAGTATGATTGCCATGAGGGAACCCAATCTGAAGGAAATTCCCAACAAACTTTGAACACCATTCCTTCCTCTCACCCATCTAAATTTTTTTCTTCTCCATCTACGACTCCTTATATCACAAAACACTCATCCTCCTCCACTCCCATAAGGCGATCCTCCAGGATTATGTTTGGAGCTATTTCATCTAGAAAGGCGCTTCCTCAAGACAACACAATTCATGTTGTCCACTATGATGATTCAAAGACAAATCTCTCTCCAGAATCTTCACCTCAACCACCTCCTGCAAAATCTACCTCTAAAACTTCAAATCCTAAAAAGGCCAAACCTTCTTCACAAAAACCACCATCCTCATCTACAAAAATTTCTCAAAATACTCCACTATTTGATTCGGCCGAATTAGAGACTAACTATGTCTCAAAATGGCAAAAAAAAATATGTGGTCAATGGTAAAATCATTAACCTTGCTAATCTCAAACAAGGAGGATTTAATGTGGAGGAAATTTTTGACCAACTCGGATGGACCTCCTTTTTCTAAATCAATGAACCTCAGTATCCTCGCTTTGTAAGGACTTTCTATGTTGCTTCAAATAGTTCAAAAGGGGTTCATATGGAAATAAACCCCACTACGCTATGTCAGATTCTGGATATGTGCAATGAAGGAGTCTGTTGTTTCTCGGATAGGTGGTATTCTCAATGTGTAATCACTAGGACCTCTGTTCTCCAAAACACTCTCATTAAACCTCCAAAACTTTTAGTGGCTTCCAACCTCCTTCCTATGTGTCGTATCCTCCACAATATTTGTGTGCACTCCATTACGCCCAAAGCTGACAGTTTTGAGAAGGTCACTGAGCTTGACCCCATGATCATTCATCATTTGATGTCCAACACTCCTCTTCATTTAGGACATATTATTTTCTGCTTCATGTTGAATGCTATTGTGGTGGGTCGATCAGCTCCCTATGGGATGATCCTAACTAAGATCTTCAAATTTTTCAAACTCCCACTTGAGGATGAACCCACTATTCACTTTAAAAAAACATTATCTATGAAGAATATCAAATAGATGAAGATTCAACATGATGTCTCTTCTCCTCTCAAATTGTCATCAATTGACCCCCTGCATCTAAGAAAAGGAAAGCTCATCATTCCTCCTCACCCTCTCAAAACTCTGAACAAGAAACTACTCAACCTCCACCCGAGGATGCTTTTTCTCCATTCATTCAGGAACCCATTGACACCACTGATCCCACTTCATCTCCATTGTGTGACTCTACTGATGATACTTCATCTCCATTACGTGACTCCCTTGTCCCAACACCACCTCAGTCTCCACCAATCAACAATCTGACTCCTCTTCATGAAACCGATCCTCTTCCTGAGGATACCTTCGCACCAACTCCTCTTCAACTTATGGAAGATGATGAGGAATTATATTTTGATCTCAACTTATCCTATCCTCACTCCTCACCACACAACTCCCCTACGGATGTGCTTGTAGCATCTCCTCCAAATATGCTAGAATCTGATGTGCTCCCACCACTAGATCTTTCGCAACCCATTTCCATTCCTCCTACTACAAATCTTGAAGAACCTGCCCAACCTCTCCCTGAGGTCATGGGTCTGTTTAGTTCCATTGATTCCTTTTTTAACTACAACGACTCATAATTGTTCTAAGGACAAAGCTGAGAGCTTTCAAAATAAGAGTTCCAGTGTAAATGATCAACCTAAGGACTCGATTCCTAGAAAGAGGACTGAGGAAAGGAAGAATCAGAAGCAGATGAAACTTCTCAAATCAATTAGGAAGGATCAGAAAAAATTCTTCACAGCCTCACTCATTTCCAGAACTCTATGGCTCAATTTGGTCTCATTTTTGAATGGGTTACCAAACATTTGGCCCCTACCATTGCTCTTGGAGATATTCCTCCTGAGCTACCAGCCTAGCCTTCCTCTGTTGTTCCTATTCCATCTCCTTCATCCTCGTCTGAAGAGCCATCCTCCTCCAAGTAACATTGTGTTTCCTTCTTTTTGATGCTGCCAAATTTAGGGGGAGATTGATCATGATTATCTAGTAGTTGTCTTTATGTTGAACTAGTTGTTGAGTTGATTGATTTTGTTTTGTTGCCTATGTATCCAGTTTGATGTTTACGTTGTGTTAAAAAAACTTTTGGAATATTGGTCTCATTAATATGAAGTTTTATTTATGGTTCAATTTTATTATCTCAAAACTTTGGCAAATGTTTAGGGGGAGTAATGATTTTTAGTTTTAAAAATTATTACACATATGATTGAGGGGGAGCATAAACATTTTATCTCATGAACTTGTCTTATTTAAAATCATAATATAAAGAATTTTGTCATCATAAAAAAGGGGGAGATTGTTGAGACAAAATCTCTCAAATAATTTTAATGATAACAAAATTACTTAAGAGATTATGATTATGATTAATGACTAATATGTGCTCTTGAGTGAATTCATATAAGAAAGCAGGTTATTAATCATTAAGGCAAAAAGGAGAAAAAATTGATTCAAATCAAGACGATGAAAATGGTTGAGGATGGCCTCGTGAAGAGGATGAAGCTTCAAATCTGCATAATACTCATCCTCACCAGAACAAATGTTTTTATTCATTAAAGAACGGCACAACAGTATCAAACAATGATTAAATAAAGCATTTGAAATAAAGAAGTTAGAAGGCCACATGAATAGGTACGAGGATTGCCAGACCTAGATAAGAGGATGGCAGTGCTAGGCTGGAGGACGGTTCTATAAAGTTGAAAGCAACCCATCCTAACATGTGCAAAGGCTAAAATCAAACCTATTTGTCATCCTTGTATGAATGAAAACCATAAAGAAGTCAATCCACATAAAGGCTACAACAAACAAGCCAAAAATAGAAGCCACCACATGTTATGGAAAAGGCATATTTGAATCTCGTGTAAGAGGATGGCAATCCTGTGTAAGAGAATGGTTATATATTGTCAACATCTCTCTTAAAAATTGAAATCAACCTAGTACTTCAAGTTTCTGAAAAAGGTTGTAGCTCACATAGTCAAAGAAATAGCCTTACATGTTTTGAAAAATGGGAAAAGAAAAGGACATCACAAGGTCAAATTTCAAGAAGGTTGATCCTCCTGCTCGAGGATGGCCTCAGCCAGTCCAAGGATAACTGGATGGCAGTTATGTAATTATGATGAAAAACTTTGGATCTTTTGTAATGAATTCCAATGGTCATCAAGAGCTTGGCACATGAAAGGAACATCATAAGACTTCTATAAAAGGCAACAAGCTCTTCATCGTCAAACACACAACAATATTGTAGAAAAAGATCAATGATCTTAAATCTATCAAGAACAATACCCATCTTCTCTTCATACTTTCTAAATCCTACATTAGATCTTTGTAAATCCTTTGAGAAAGTATTTAGAATCAATCACTCTTATATCACTCTGTAATTTCCACCTGAGATACACTTGGAAATGGTTGAAACTTGATCCTCTACGAGAGGATAGTTTTAAAAACACTTGAAAATCATTTTTAACAGTAAAATCCCTATTCAACCCTCCTTCTAGTGATATTTAACTACATCAGAAGACATCCAAGCACGTGTATTTTTCTTCAGGGGCTAGATTCTCACCTGGCACTAAAATTACTTTTCCATGATTTTGGGACTTCCTAAATCACTAACATAACAATAAAGCAACAAGTATACAAACAACATTCATGTCAATTTAAATTATCTAAGTGCATATTCAGACCACCTATATGCTAAAGATTTCATCTATGTGATGCATCTAAGTTCTTTCATTCCATACAATCTCCAAAATAATTTCTAACAAGAAATAAATGATTTCAATGAATAAAAACCCCCCATAACCCTCATGGTAAAAATAAGTTAATGTAACAGAACTCACAAAAATGACACTAAAGAATAAGATGATCCTGGTTTGAAGCAGCTTTGGGGGATTTTAGTGAATTTTTTTGTATTGTAAGATTTGGGAAATAAGGAAGAATGGAGAATTGGTTAGGATGATGAACAATAATCGATATTGGTGGTTTTAGAAGATTTTGAGAGTGTGTGACTACAGAATGAAAGAAATGAAAGTGGGAGATGGATTAGAACACGTGAAAGAAGGATAAAGAGAAAGAAACAAGGTGGCATGTGCTCACTTTGCAAGTTAGACTTCTTAATATTACCATTTTCTCATTCTACCCTTGATCCTAAATTCATATTAATAAAAGCACAAGATTAACAGTTAATAAAGTGGCTTCTAAAGTGGCCATTGAAAAATAGCCACTTTAGTAATTAGTACTTACATCTTACATTCTACTCTTGATGTCACAATAGATGCTTTTAAAGTGGCCATTGAAAAAGTATTGGATTCAGGTATTTCTAAAATATCATCTTTGATAGGTCAAACATGTTGTAGATCATATTATTATATTATATTCGTGCTTTGTGTTTATTTGGCTTACGCAGTATAATATGATTATAGTTATAATCTTTTACGTGAGTATGATTTGTATTGATGAATTAGTAAAGTAATTCTAACAGTGTATAGATGTATCCTTACCAACTTCAGTACAAGTATATGGAGAATTGGTATTTTGCATACTTGCCCTGATTGTGGGAGAGAGAATGACATGGTTCTTCATGTGTTTTGTGACTACAGATATGCCACCTAGAAATAGTGTTGCCTTGTCCCATCTAATTGGGTAGATAATTTTTCCTCTCTTTTTTGTAGGGAAAGGATCTTGAACAATCTTAACAAACAAGAGACTAGAACAAGAAATTATAAAAGGGCATACTACTATTATGACATTATGTTGGTTCCTGTAGATGTGGAAGAATAAATCTATTTTACTGACTTTTAAAGGAAAAAACTTCCACCCTTGGTGATCCATAAATTTAGTAGAGAGGTTGATGATTGTCCTAATTAGTCTCTACATAAAGATCTTCAACAAAGGGAAACCATTGGGAAGCTTGAGGGCACGAGAGCAAACAACAAACCAAATACTCTAGGATCACAAGAGACCTTGACACCATATCTCCACCAAAAACCTTAATTCAATGGGTATATGAGTCATCTCTCTTATATATTCAACATTTATCCCATTCATTGTCGATGTGAGACTTAACTACTCACACTTCAATTTAATAGAAACAATATAAATTTTATTGAAGTTTCCTCAAGAAGGATACGTTACACTCAATAGTGATGATGCTCGTAAAGAAGTTGGCATGGTTAGGGTATGATAGCCTTATGTGTGACTCAAACGAGAGATGAATCAAAGGCTACATTAGAAACTTCCTAGCATGTGGCGCTTCATACATAAATGTAGGACATGTACTTGTATTTGAATTTGGTCTAGATGGAGCACATTTCTCATCTTAGTGCTGAAATGTAACTCAAAGATTCCTAATAGACATGATTAGAGATAAGTGCAAGTTTAGTGGGATAGTTATGTTGGAATTCAAGTGTCAGTGGTTAGTCCCACATTAACTATGAATAAAAGAAATGTTGAATATAAAAGATACATGACTTATACACATGATGCCATAAGGACTTGGGTGAAAATATAATGTTAAAATCTCTTGAGGTTGCTCCCCGACTTGTTAGGAAATAAATAAATCGAAACACAAGAATATAAGATATTTGTCTAATGACAACTAGATAACAACATTAAAAAAAATGTTATAACAATATATAAAAACTAAAGATTTTTTTTTCAAAAGTTTGAACTGACATCTTGATAGAGTCACAAAAAAATAGGAATCTATGAACATTAAAATGATAGACAATTTTGAACCTAATTCAATTCACTATAATCAACACACATCCTCCATGACCCATCTTTCTTTTTAACTAAAATGACAGGACTAGAAAATGCACTAGAGCGTTTTCGAATTATACCTTGGGTCAGAATGCTCTGAACTTGTTTTTCAGTCTCATCCTTATGGTGGTGAGGATAACAATAGGGCCTAACAGTCATAGGACCTGTATCTTTCTTCAATTCAATTGCATGAGTTATATCTGTATAGGAGGTAGCCCTGTATTCTCTTCAAAAACTCCCTTAAAATTCTCCAACAGGTCTTGAAGCTCTTGTTGTTGGTCTTGAGTTAGCTCCTGTAATTCTTCATTTAAAGTTTGAACCAATTCTTCTTCCAATAAACTATATAGTGTTTCACTTTGTGCTTGAAGTGCCTTAGAATTGGCCAAGTCGTTTGTGGTAAAGAACTGACCATGTAGTTCCACCATTTTTCCTTCCCATTGAAAATTGATGGTCATTTTCTCTCAATCAAAGGACACCTTCCCAGATATTTGCAACCAAGCCACCCCCAAAATCATATCTAAATCACTCAATTCCAAAACAAAAGCATCAACATTAGTAGTGAAATAATCTAATTGTACTTGCAATTTTCTAACCTTCATCTGAAGAACACACAATGGTCATCTCCCAAACTTACTCTCATTGATCTTATTTATTCCACTACTAACCCCAACAGAGTAGCAACATGAGGTGAAACAAAATTGTGACTGGTGCCACTATTGATTAAAACCACGATGGAAAGCCCCTTTAGACTTCCTTTAAGGCGCAAAGTTTTTGGAGGAGTATTATCTAGTTTTTTCTTTGCTTCAGTAATATCAAACAATCCTATGGAATTGCAATCACGAGCTTCATCCTCATCCTCCATCACTTCTATGGCAATCACTTCACCTTCTTCATTAACTATCTTGATGTCTACTTAGATCACCAATCGGAGCTGCTTTTCAACACACTGGTGAAAAGGATGGTATTTTTCCACACAACAAAAACACAATTGTCATGTATGCTGCTCCATTAGTTTCGAATACGACAAATGCTTGAGGCCACGGTTGCGGTCGTCGCTGACTCTTCTCCTCTCATTGTTTCCAGATCTCACTGTATTTTGAGAAATGCTCGAGTTTGCATTTGAGGCAGATTGAGTCGAACCGGTTTTTGTTGTGCACTAACCTGGTTATGTTATTAGTAAACCCACTTCCTAGTCGGGTCAAACCCAGGTTAAAATGAAATCCATATCCTTTCTTTTTGTTGGCCCCCGATCCACTTAGCCCATTTCCCTTCCAACTGCGAAGCCAACTAACACTACCACCTATTGAAATCAGAGACCACGTAATTACGTTTCGACATCACGAGCAATCTTCATCGCTTGCATTCTGGTTTATGAATTCAACGTACGCACCTTCAAGCGAATGTGGTTCTTAAGTCCTCCCGTGAAGTACCCAAGGTAATGCTCATATGGTAGCCTTGCTACTTGTTCTGACACATATTCGAAAGTGGTAATGTATTTATCAACCATTCTCGTTTGTTGCAAATTTTCATCTCTTCAAATGGGTTATGACTTTGTCTTTCACCATACCTTTCAATTAACGCTCGTTTCAACTTCAACCAATTCAAATCTTCCTTTGTCTCATGCAACAAATAAAACTAGTGAATTAGTGTTCCTTCCCTACTTAGCTTCGCCAATCTAACCCTCACCTCCTCCGACGTCCCTTGAAGTTCAAAATATGTTTCAGCTTGCGTGATCCAGGCCATAGGATCATCACCATCAAATGATGATAACTCAAATTTCTTCCCTCTCATCTTATAATATGTCACCGAGTCCTCAAAATGTGCATATTGTTCCCCTGTTCCAATTGATCGTTGCTCTAGCAACATCTTGAACTCGCTCATTATAGTTTCTCAAAATTCCATCAACTCTTAGCGAACAAAGTCTTCCACCGTTGAGAGTCTTGGTTCAATTGCTTCCATTCAATTTGACAACTTTGGTGGCATGTACAACGTTAAAAAAATCACTGGCACTTCACGAAGATCTGACAAGTCGGACCAATGATAGAGTCACAGAAAAATAGGAATCTATGAACAATAAAATGATAGATGAAATGAGAATTTATTGATTTATGGAATAAGGGAAAATTTTGATACAGTGTATAGCCTAGAGTATATCTCCTCAAGAGAAAATAGTATTCTCATAATTCAATGATAACAACAATTATCCATAAGCAGTGCTCCACTATCCTCCATAATTTATTCTCTTATGTGTAACTGAAATCCTTTCATAGAGTTTCCCTTCCTTATCATTAATAGAATGGTTCTTCTCTTTTTTATCCTTGCAGACATACGTTCTCCACACAACAGGTTTTGGCCTTTCAGTAGTCTTAGGCCCAATAATTTTGTCACATCTCCAAATCAAGATGATTTTGATGATTTTACCCTATATCCCCGACATTTAACCTTTACCCCCACTAATGCAAGGAAATGGCCTTTTTGCACTCATATAAATCTTAAAATTTGTAAAATTTTCACCATTCCATCAATTGACATTTCTAGTGATTTTTTTTTCCAATTTTACCTACAAACTTTTTTTAAGTTTACTGGTACATAACATATACTCCCAATTTTTTTTTTTAAGTTTTTCGAATAGAAAGCTACACTCTGGAAATTTTTTTCTAAGTTTTCCGGTAAAGAAGTTACACTCTGAAATTTTTTTTTCTAAATTTTCCAGTAAAGAAGTTATTTTTTAAAAAAATAAATAAAAATTGGTGTGTATCAAAAAACTTGTGAATAAGTTTTCCGGTAAATCCCTACTATAGGGGAAAACTTTTTTTAACTTTCTCAGTAGTATACCTTTTTAAATTGTACCTGAAAATTTTTTAAAAAGTTTTCGGTACACACTTTTTTACTTTTCTATATTAAAAAATTGTTTTAAAATTTTCCAGTAAAAATCTTCCGTATAAGAAAACTTTGAAAAAAAAAATGGTAAACTTTTCTGTATCAGAAATCTTTTGAAATGTTTTTCGATAATTTCTAAAAAACTTTTATTTGATTGATTTGAAAATGTTGAATGGTAAAAAAAATGAATTTGAGTTAATAAAATAATAAAAAAATTAAAAATATATTTAACATTTTTAAAAATTTGTGAAAATATAGATAAAAATGTGGGGTATAAGGTGAACCAATCCCAAATCAACCATACTTGCTAGGAGTTCAACAAAAGTGCTTTTTGGCTCGGTGATTTTTAACAACCGACAAATAACATGATTTTATACATACGAGACAAAAATGTCTCTTTTCGAAACAAAACTAAAGAACATATTTTTAAACGTTTGAGATAAAAAATATATTAAACCCATAATTTAAACATAAAAGAAAAATGCAATAATTTTTTTTTTGAAAGAAAAAATGAAATATTATTTTATGTTAATATTTTTAGAGGTTCTATTGAAATTTAAAAAAATTAAAATTTAATAAAAAAAGTATAATTTTAATAATTATAAATTAGTTTAGAATATTATATTTTTACTAACAAAAAACTCAAATTATTTTACTTAAATCATCAAAATAAGTAAATTATCAATAATATTTAAATACAATTTTAAAAATTCATATTAATCTCATAACTATTTAAAAAAAGAGAGCAAAAAATAACGTGAATGAAAGAAAATAAGAAAAATAATGATGTGGTTTAATAAGTAAAATAAAAAAATTGAAACGCTATTAATTGTGGAGTCCTCTGCAGTAGTTCAAGTTTGCACGGGAAGATTATCAGCCCTAACTCTATGAAGCATGCATGGGTGCTTACAAAATTGTGAAGTTTATGAGGATTTGATACTTACTCGAGTACTATGCTTTTTTTATATTATTTTATTGTAAGTAAAATTCATAATATTTTTATATATTAATATATTATTATTTATGTATTTGAATTAATTTGTTGCTGTAAACAAAAATAATTTATGACATTTATATTTTATTATGATTTTATATTATAAATTAAACATTTTAACTCTCTTATAAATTATATAAAAAAAAAATCATCTTTTTTATTAACAACTATTTCAAACAGAAAACTTACCCAGTAGAACATGTATCTCTGTCACATAGTAGCCTTAAAAGTCAACATCATCATCATCAGGTATGAACAGAACCTTGAAAAATCCTCTAAATGCGTTGCTTCTTGTACTAAATCAAATTATAAAGTAAATTTTTGGGTTGCTTAGAAATCTTTGATTTTTAAATAGTTTTGTAACACCCCTTTAAACCATTCTACTCCATGCTTAATTGTAATTAATCTGCCACTCTTATATTCCTTGACTTGAAATTTGTTAAACCATGTTGTATCAGATGAGTTTGAAGTATCTTCTGGTTGTTATGTGTCTTTGGATTTGGTTTCTATCTTTGGCTTTTACAATTTCTGATGAAGGGTTGATGAGAGTTAGTCTAAAAAGAAGGAATTTAAACTTTCAAAGTCTTAATTCTTCAAGAATCAAAAGGGTAATTCATCAAAGAAATTTAGAGAGTGTTGATCAAAATTGTTGCAGTGAAGATGTTGTGTATCTTAAGAATTACCTTGATGTACAATATTTTGGGGAGATTGGTATTGGTTCACCACCACAGTACTTCAATGTTGTGTTTGATACCGGAAGCTCTAATCTTTGGGTTCCATCTTCCAAATGCATCTTTTCAGTAAGTTACTTTGTGATTTGATTCTTATGGAATTGAATAATCCTTCAAATTTTGTTTTTTTTAATGAGCATATTATAAAAAGTATATTTATGATTCATGTAGATTGCTTGCTATTTGCATTCCAAGTATAGGTCAAGGATATCTAGCACCTATAATGAAATTGGTAAGTTTGGATTAATATAGAATTTTTTAATCTAAAAATTATAAGCTTTATTTATAAGGTGCCTCCATTTGGTTTTACATGCACAAATTGTGTAACCAAACACTTGTTGAATTTAATTGGTTAATGAGCTTCAATGAGTTGAATTGATTGGTAGTACTCAATCTCGAATTTGATTGAAACAATCCTTAGTCAAACTTTACTTAACTCTCAGACGAACCTTGAATTACTAGAACCCTTTTTCCCTAGGAACTAGAGGATTAAGAGTTTAAGACCTAAAAATATGCAGAAATTGTGTTTGTTATGATGTACATATTTAAAGTTGCTTTTGGGACAATATTCAGGAACACCTTGCAAAATCCCTTATGATGATGGATACATTTATGGATTCTTCAGCAAAGATAATGTAAAAGTTGGCGATATCATTATTAAAGATCAAGTCAGTATTTTGTCTTTGGTTGAGTTATATATATATATATATATATATGCTTGTTTGGTTGCATTGATGATTGATTGCTTCCATTTTCCAGGAATTTTCTGAGATTATATGGGAAGGAAATTTAGCACTTTTAGCTTTTCCATTTGATGGAATACTTGGACTTGGATTCCAAGGTATTTCAGTTGGAAAAGTCACACCAGTGTGGTAATATATTCACATAATAACTATTTTAATTCATTTATCTGTTTATTGATTTTTCACATTCAAATTAGTGAAAAGGGGTGAAGGATTAGTGATGTAATAGGGTTGAAGAAAAATGAAAATTTGTTATTTTCTGTAGCTTTTTGATGGTCCAAAAATAGAATGATTAGTTCTGTGACTGCAGGTATAATATGATAGAACAAGGACACATAATGGACAAAGTTTTCTCTCTTTGGCTAAATCATGATCCAATGGCAGAGATAGGAGGTGAGATTGTCTTTGGTGGTGTGGACAAGAGGCATTTTAGAGGTGACCACACTTATGTTCCACTTTCTCAAAAGGGTTATTGGCAGGTATTATTATATGATAGAAATTCATCAATTGCTTTTATCATAAACCACCTGTCATTCTTAACTTTTTAGTGTTTGCACCTGCAGATTGAAGTTGGAGATATTCTACTTGCAAATAATACAACAGGTCTTTTCTTTATGCATTTCTATTTGGCATGATGATTACACCATCTGCACAATGTTTTCTCATTCTTTCTTAGAGTTGTGACTTGTTACAAGGAACCTATGAATCACTGACACAAACAGGGAGACCAAACACAACAGTGACACTGACCTGTAGACATCGATAGTAATTTGAATAAGTGGAGTAATTAAATGCAACTACATATGTGAGTGTCGTGCTGACAGTGTGGGACACTAAACACACTTCAATCTTAATTGTTGGTGCTACAGAGCTAGTGACTTGTGTGAAGAGATTAAGTTGCAAAAAGAATGCATTCAAATTTCCATAGCCATTGTATAGAACTAAAAGGGTGTCAGCATCAATTGTCGATTTTCAATTTAACTAATCCTATTGGTTCAATTTTCACAGTTTAAATGTGTTGACTGCTGAAATGCAGTGTTGACAATAATGTTGACACTTATCTTCATTATGTTTGACATGACTCAATAGAAAATTGTGTAAATATTTTACAGGTTTATGTGAGGGTGGCTGTGCTGCAATAGTAGACTCAGGGACATCTTTAATTGCTGGTCCAACTGTACCATCTCAATAATTATACTTTTATCTTGAAACATATTTTTTGTTCCCTTTTTTCTTTGGTGTCTTTTTGCTTACTAGTACTTTTTTGCAGGGTGTTGTGACTCAAATTAACCATGCCATTGGAGCAGAAGGATATGTTAGTATTGAGTGCAAAAACATTGTCCATAACTATGGGAATATGATATGGGAATCCTTGATTGCAGAGGTTTGTTCTCTTTTCCTAATGATAATCCAAAGCTTAATTCAAATTTTAATCATATTTACTTATATTTGCATGTCACAATTCTGCAGTTAAATCCTGAAATCTTATGTGTTGACATTGGACTCTGTTCAAATAATGGATTTCAAAGAATAGAGTATAATTTTCCATTTTCCTAATCTTGAATATGTTGAGACACATTCCTTTGTTTCAGTTACCATAACAGAAATCTAATTTTACCTGCAGTGATGTAATTGAAACAGTGGTGCATAATGAAAATTTGGACAGACCCTTTTGTACATTTTGTAATATGATTGTCCTTTGGATTCAAGTTCAGCTTAAGAAAAGCAATGTAAAGGAAAAAGTGTTAAAACATGTGGATGAGGTAGTTTCTATATATTTAAAACTTGTTTATGTTTTATTGACAATGCACATGTTTGAATATTTATCAATTCATTTTTCCAATGAGGAACTCACAAGCTTTTTCAATGTCTGAATTTCCTTTTGTTAAAGCTATGTGAGAGGCTCCCAAAACCAGGGGGACAAGCATTTATAAACTGCAATAGTATCTCAGCTATGCCAAATATTACATTCACCATTGGAAACAGATTGTTTTCTCTCCCTCCAGAACAGGTATGAGTTTCAAGATCATATTGTTTTGATTCTCCCCAATTGTTAGATCAACATGAATTTATGTTGTTTTTTCATCAGTGACTATTGAATAGTAATGATTTCTGATACATTTAAGTGTGAGTGGTTAGTATCACTTCGGATAAAAATGAGCTCAATGGGGTATATATAACAAAGATGATTCATATAATCAATGTCTTAAGATTTTAAGTGGAGATGTAGTTTCAAAACCTCTTAATGGTCTTGGCCTTTAGTTCGTTGTTGCTCCAAATCCTTTTTTGACTCTTCAACAAGTGGTATCAGAGTTAGGTTTTGCTTAATGGGGGAGAGGGAATGGATCAAAATCCTATTATCGATGGCGGAGTCAAACTGCTTCTTGCGTTGGTTAGTAACATCAGTTAAGTTTAGTGTGATCTGGAGACTCACTTAAGTATAGTCTTTTAGTCCATTGTTGCTTCAAATGCTCCTCATACTCCCACCACATATATTGTTTGTTTCAACCCATATTTAATTGTTGCTACTCAAGAAAAATCCTAGCAAGATGCACTTTCTACCATACTAGTGAAATTCATGTTAGTCTCACATCTTATTGAACGACACCGGCATTCATTTCACCTAATATATGAGATTGTGTGGAAAAGAACCTTTTTCACTATCAAGTAATTTAATAGAACCTTTTTCCTTCTCAGTACATTCTTAGAGTTGATGAAGGTTCTGTTTGCTATAGTGGTTTTGTTGCTCTTGATGTGCCTTATCCACAAGGTCCTATCTGGTAATACATACTTTTATCATATTGTTAATGTTTTTCTTAGTACTCCATTTACACAGTTTAAAACAGTAGTGGTATTTATATGTGCAGGGTTCTTGGAGAGATTTTCTTGGAGGCCTATCACACTGTGTTTGACTATGAAAATCTCCGTATAGGATTTGCAGAAGCTGCATAGTCATTGGTCACTTGTTTGTTGTTAATTATTACCAGTGACTTATTTAAAAAGAGAAACAGATGGAGGTTTACATGATTCGTATTAGTGATTTTGGAGGCATTGATGGAAATGACCTCGTAGAGTAAGTTTGGTAGCATGGAACAAAATGGCTATGCCTAAATCGATGGGATGACTTGGAATCAAAGATTTAGAATTGTCATGAGGGTGGTTTATCTATAAGGAGGATACAAGGTCTATAGCTTGCTTATTATTATGGGTGCACAAATCCAATCACTTGCCAATAACCCAATTTAAGCATACATTGTTTTTCTTATAAAAAAAACATTCAAAGGCAATTAAACACACAAATTATAGTATATACCTTGAAAGTTGTTTGGATTGAGTTGATTTATGACATATGAAGCAATTTAAGTTAGAGTTACAAATCACTAATTATGAGGGTGTCTTCATAAGTAATTATGAAAAAAGTCAAATATTAATAACAATCAAACGGTTGTGATTGATTTATAGTGTAAATTTTTTTTACATTGACAGTGTATATAAATTAAATCTTTTAAATTAATGGATAACATGTGACCACTATGACCTATTCATTTTAATTCAATTAAGAATATGACGTTTGAATTACATAAAATAAAATGGAAGGAAATCTGAAGTTTTGAATTATCCTTTCCTTTCTTACTTCTTTTTTCTGCACTTGTTTCTCCCCTTAAATAAATTTTGTAAACCTATTGTTATCAGTATGCCTTAGATGTGTGTCTCATTTGTAAATCAGACTAGTACTATTTTGGATGTCGTTGGTGTCTCATTTTTAAGTACTGTGTCATTTTCATTAGAGAAATCTCCTTTAAATAATGTTGTTACATAATGATATGAGTCTTACTATAACGACTAACTAATTAATTGTAATAATAATTATATAATTACTAATATCATCACATCTCCACAATTAATGATTACGAGATTGCCAATTCTATTGACACCCCCCTCAAATGGATGTTGGTGAGTCTATAAGCATCAATTTGTTGATTATAAAATTATGCAGCTGGCGTGTCAATGATTTGGTGAGGACATCAGCCAACTGAATTGATATTGAGACATGAGGAAGATAATAATTTTGCGGTCATAGGTTTCCCTAATTGAATGACAATCAACTTCTATGTGCTTTGTTCTTTCATGGTACACTGGATTTGTTGCAATTTGTATGGCACTTGTATTATCAGCATGCAATGGAGTTGGTTTTTCTTGTGAAAAATCAAGTTCTGAAAGAAGAACGCACAACCAAATAAGTTCTAAACATGTTGCAAACATGAAACGGTATTTTGCTTCCGTATAGGATTTAGATACAAAATCTTGTTTCTTGCACTTCCAAGAGATAGGGGCATCACCTAAAAACATGCACCAACCATTGGTAGATTTTCTTGTGTCTGGGAAGCCAGCCGAATCAGCATCACTGTATGCTTGAAGTGGTATTGTTGAACTATCAGGGAAGAAGAGACCGCAACTAGGAGTACCCAATAAGTATTTAATGATTCGTTGTACAACTAAAAGATGCAAAATATCTAGGATTTTGCATGAATCTACTAATTGTATGGACAACAAAAGAGATATCGGGTCTTGTAATGGTAAGATAGATAAGACTTCCGAACAACTTCTGATATAACATGGGATCTATCATGAGTTCACCTTCATCCCGTCTTAACTTGATATTAACTTCCATGAGAGTTTCAATAGCAGTGGTGTTGGTAAGGCCGACTAGATGAATTAAGTCTTGAATATATTTGTGTTGAGTAACAAAGATGCCTTTTGGTTGGAAGTGTACTTCTAAGCCCAGAAGTAAGTGAGTTTCCAAAGATCTTTTATGTGGAAAGTGAAATGCAACAACTATTGGATTTTATCGATTGCCTCATGATCTAAACCGGTGATGACAATGTCATCGACATAAACAAGGAGTATCATCCCTTTTAATGTTCGTTGTGTAACTAGAGATGGATCGTAGTTGCTTTGGATGAAGGAAAAACCAAGAAGTGTTGATCTAAACTTTTTAAACCACACTCTTGCGGCCTGTTTTAACTCATACAAAGAACATTTTAGTTTGCAAATATTATTAGATAAAGTGGAGGTCATACCAGTAGGAAGTTTGATGTAAACTCCCTCCTTGAGGCACCATGAAGAAATGCGTTCTTAACATCTAGCCGGTGTATTATGCTCCATAGCTTGATTATATGAAGAAGGGATAGAAACAAAAGCTAAAGTTGTTGTCAAAGATAAAGGTGAAGATAGTTCATACTTTTTTGGAGGATTACGAGTGCGAGTATTGTGACATAATGCTACTGGTTCTTGTTGAAGTATCAGATCAGCAACTAGAGAATGATCGGGAGGAGGCCGTGGAGGTTTCGAACGTCTTTGGTACACCAAAAGGGGCTTAGGTGCTTATTCTCCTGCATAATTATTAGAAAATAGAGGCAAAATAGATGTGGATGTAGGAGAATAAGTATCTTGGTTAGTAGAAAAAATATGCATTCTCTTGAAAAATAACAGTTCTAGAAACCCGTATCCTATTGAGATTAGGATCATAGCATATAAAACCTTTTTGGTGGCTTGAGTAACCAAGAAAAACACATTTAACATATTGAGTTGTAAGCTTGGTGCGTTCTTGGGGATGAAGATAAACATAACAGACACAACCAAAGATACGAAGATTGCTATAAGATGGTTGTTGCCTATATAGCCTTAAAAATGGGGAATCAATGTTTAAGGCTTGAGAGGACAATCAATTAATAAGATGGACAACGGTCGAGAGAGCTTCACACCAGAATTGAGAGGGTACAAAGGAATCTAACAGGAGAGTACGGGCAACATCAAGGAGATGACGTTTTTTTCTTTCTGCTACCCTGTTTTGTTGAGGTGTAAAAAGGCATGACCTTTGTGATATAATACCATTTGTCTGCAAGAACTCCCGAAATAAAGAGGATGTGCATTCTCCCTCATTGTCAGAATGCAAAATTTTAATGGTAGATGAAAATTGAGACTGAATGTAGGCATAACAAAATTTAAATGTAGAAAATGTTTCAGCCTTAGAGCGCAAAAAATAAACCCATGTAAACCGGCTATAGTCATCAATAAAAGTGATAAAGTACTTATAACGAGCATGAGATATAACAGGTGCTATTCCCCATAAATAACTATGGATCATGTCAAAAGGTTGATTTACATTTCTTTGATGAATTGGAAATGGTAGAATTTTACTTTTACCAAGTTTACAAGAAATGCAATCAAATTGAATAGCCCTAAGAGATGGGGAATTTTTATTGCCAAGAACTGCAGATTTCATCAAGTCATAAAGGACATTTGAGTTTGGGTGACCAAGATGCTTATGCCATGTTTAAAAATCAACAAATGCACAATTACAAGAAATAATAGACATAAAAGCACATGGGGACTTCAGGGAATAAAGAGGAAAAAGGCTTCCAACTTTAGGCCCCGTCGCGATCATCTTCCCTGATTGTTAATCATGCACAAGACAACCAAATTTTGATAATTCAACTCTAGAATCATTGTCAACTAATTGACCGACTGAAAAAAGATTACTAGTAAGACCAGAGGAAACATAAACATTGGTGAGATATGAAGAAAAATCACCAATTTCTGTAATAGGAAAATTTTTTCCATCAACAGTTTGTATTTGGAGATTACCATAGTTACTTGTAACATTGGTAAGGGCAACAACATTGTTGGTCATATGATTAGATGCTCCTGAGTCAAAATACCAAGGAGAATAAGGGGAAGTGACGTTATCTGAAAGACCCAAAGCAGAAAATGCGGAAATGATCATTTGTTAAACCATTTCAAGGGTTAATGCTAGAATGGTGGAATACGGATTCTGGTTCACTGAAATGGGAGCTGCAGAAGGACCAACATATGCAGTGAAGGCTGTTGTAGTTTTCTTTGGTGGTTTGGTCGGACATTCTTTAATGATATGACCATCCTTTTTGCAATAATTACAAAACTCTTTAGGACAGTTGGAAGCAAAATGTTTATGTCCTTTGCAACAGAAACATTGAACAGTACCCATGTCTCGCCCACGAGGTCGGCCTTGTACCACATATGCCACAAGGAGAGAAACAACCTTTTGTTGTTCCATGGTTGTTTGAGTGAGAAGACGTTGTTCCTCACGAAGCAGCTCATTGAGACAAGTATCCAAGTATGGAGCAGTAGCTTTGTTCATGAGATTGGACCTTAGTCCCTCAAAATCAGATCTCAATTTCATCAAAAATTGATCGTGTTTGGTAATCTCGTGAACTTTTTGCACACTTATTTGCCCTTCACTTGACAAATCTTTATAGACAATGTCAGTGTATTCAGTCCAAAGATTTATAAAATGAGAATAAAACTCAGAAATGGAAAGACTTTCCTGTTGAAAAATTGCTATTTCATGTTCAAGCTGGAATCGTCGAGCAACGTTGTCTTGGCTGTATATTTTCTTCAATTAGTCCCACATATTTGCTTCCATAGCGAAACGTTGGAGATTGAGAACAATATTAGGATCAACATAACCTATGATCCATGCCATGACTTGTGCATCTTTGACTTCCCATTTGGCATAGGCATCTTTCTGCGTCTTCTCAAGGGCATAATCACTTCCATTGACATGACCCCAAAGCTCTTTTCCTTTGACAAAAATCTGGAGCTGAAACGCCCATGTAGAGTAGTTTCTTCCATTAAGACGCACAAAAAGGGGTATCATGCTTGTCAGTGAACATCAAGCTGAGTAAAACAAATGA
Source organism: Cicer bijugum (assembly GCA_037974875.1). Lineage (NCBI taxonomy): Eukaryota > Viridiplantae > Streptophyta > Magnoliopsida > Fabales > Fabaceae > Cicer > Cicer bijugum. Next base: position 678,743 of record JBBPBT010000474.1, on the reverse strand, counting down.
AGAGAACTTAGGAGACGTGAAAACCGGAAATGTAGAAACAACATCGAAATTATGATCGTCAGCAGCGAAGAACTAAGATTTCAAGAAAAAATAGAGCATAAATAATAAGGAAAAATATGATTGACGTCAACAAAGAACTATGATTTCAAGAAGAAAAAAAATCGAGGAACTCGAGATTGGATCACAAAAAACAAAGAAATCTGATTTGGATCGCAATGTAGTTTGATACCACGTCAAACTCAGAATTTTTGATTTGTAATTATGTCATTTTCATTGGAAAATTCTCCTTTAAATAATGTTGTTACATAATGATATGGGTCTTACTATAACGACTAACTAATTAATGGTAATAATAATTACATAATTATAAATATCATCTAATTTGCACAATTAATGATTACGAAACTGCCAACTCTATTAACCTTGGCATTTCTCAAATGGATTTTCCAACGGTCATAAAAGGCTTGGCTTATGAAATGAACATCACAAGAACTCTATAAATTGCAGCAAGCTGATGTTCTTCAACACACTTGCATAAAAAGATCCATCAACTTAAAACTATCAAGAGCAAAACACCCTCACTTCTTACTTTCTTTGATCCTACACTATATCCTTGTAAATCTTTTGAGAAAGTATTAAGTATCAATCGCTCTCATATCACTTTGTAATTTCCTAGTGAGTTACACTTGGAAATATTCAGAAATTGATTGTAAGCTTGGTGAAGCTAAAGAATACACGATTTGTAATCATCCTCGGGTTGAGGATTGATCTAGTTGAAAGTTAGTGAAATCTAACAAGGGTATGAGGATTGGACGTAGCCATCTTTGGGTGAACCAATATAAAATTGTGTGTGTGTCTCTCTTATTCCATTCCTATTCTTTTGCTCAACTTACATCTAACAAGTTGAAAAATCTCATCCTTGAGCTAATCATCCTCACTGAGAGGATAGTCTTCAAAACACTGAGAAATTATTTTTAAACAGCAAAATCCCTATTCAACCCCCCCTTCTAGTGATATTTAGCTACTTCAAATTTCAAAATGAATCTTTTAAAAATCTTTGTGAAGAAAATGGTATTTCACATAACTTTTCTTGTCCAAGAACTCCCCAACAAAATGGGGTTGTTGAAAGGAAAAATAGAACTTTACAAGAAATGGCTAGAACTATTTTAAATGAAGCCAACATTGAAAATTATTTTTGGGCCGAAGCCATCAACACTGCTTGTTATGTTTCCAATCGTGCATCCATTAGAAAAATTTTAAACAAAACTCCATATGAATTATGGAAGGGGAGAAAACCAAATATTTCCTATTTTCATTTATTTGGGTGTTATTGCTACATTCTAAATAATAAAGAAAATTTGGGAAAGTTTGATCCAAAATCTGATAAAGGAATTTTTCTAGGATATTCCACAACGTAAAAAGGTTATAGAATATATAATCTTAAGACTCAAACTGTGGAGGAATCCATGCACGTTATTTTTGATGAGTTTGATGACTTGTGTTTAGAGAAATTGGATAAAAATGAAGAAGATGAACAGTCAACATCTCAAGTACCCGGTTCTTACGGAGAGGATGAGTCTGACCCAACCTCTCAGCAACTTCCAAGAGGATGGAAAATTGTCACACATCATCCTCCAGATCTAATCATTGGGAATACTGAGGATGGCGTTAGAACCAGAAATTCTCTAAGGGAAAGCACTACCAACATGGCCATGATATCACAAGTTGAACCCAAAACGATTGATCAAGCTATTGGTGACAAATCATGGGTTGAAGCTATGATGGAAGAACTCTCACAATTTGAAAGAAACAAGGTATGGAATCTTGTACCCCATCCTCTGGACAAATCTATTATTGGGACTAAATGGATATTTAGAAACAAATTAAAAGAGGATGGAGAAGTCATTAGAAATAAAGCAAGACTAGTGGCTCAAGGGTATAATCAACAAGAAGGAATTGATTATGATGAGACGTTCGCACCCGTAGCAAGACTTGAAGCAATAAGAATCCTCTTAGCTTATGCTACTCATAAAGGTATAAAGCTATTTCAAATGGATGTAAAAAGTGCCTTTTTGAATGGGTTCTTAAATGAGGAAGTGTATGTTCGTCAACCTCTTGGGTTTGAGGATAAGAAGCGTCCAAACCATGTGTTCAAACTCTCAAAAGCTCTTTATGGTTTAAAGCAAGCTCCTAGAGCTTGGTATGAGAGGTTAAGTTCTTTTCTAAAAGAAAATGGATTCATTAGAGGACAGATTGACACTACTCTATTCAAGAAAACACTTGAAAATGATTTATTGATTGTTCAAATATATGTGGATGACATTATATTTGGTTCCACAATTGAAAAGATGTGTAAAGATTTTTCAAATCTCATGCAAAGTGAGTTTGAGATGAGTATGATGGGGAATTGAAATTCTTCCTTGGTTTACAAATCAAACAACGAGAAGATGGTATTTTTATATCACAAGAAAAATACACCAAGGATTTGCACAAAAAATACAACATGAGTTCAGCCAAGAGTATGGGAACTCCTATGCACCCATCCTCCACACTCCACAAAGATGATGAAGGAACTACAATTTCTGAAAAGGAATACAGAGGAATGATAGGATCCTTGTTGTATTTAACAGCAAGCAGACCGGACATAGTCTTTGCAGTCGGTCTTTGTGCAAGATTCAAATCCTCTCCTAAAGAATCTCATCTCACAACTGTAAAAAGAATCTTTAGATACCTTGTTGGCACTATAAATCTGGGAATATGGTACAAGAAGTGTTCCAATCTTGACCTTATAGCCTATTGTGATGCGGACTACGCGGGAGACAAAGTTGAAAGAAAAAGCACAAGTGGGGCTTGCCAATTTCTTGGAAAATCACTAATTAGTTGGTCACGCAAAAAACAAAGTACCATTGCTCTTTCAACAACTGAAGCAGAGTATGTATCAGCCGCTCAATGTTGCTCACAACTACTTTGGATCAAAAATCAACTTGAGGATTACTCGTTAAGGCACCCAAAAATTCCCATCCTCTGTGATAATACAAATGCAATAAATCTTTCTAAAAATCCCATTCAACATTCTAGATCTAAGCACATTAAAATTAAACATCATTTTATAAGAGATCATGTGCAAAAAGGGGATTTAGAACTGATTTTTATTGACACTGAGAATCAACTAGCAGCTATTTTTACCAAACCTCTCCAAGAGGATAGGTTCAAAAAGATCTTGGAGGAACTCTCAATTCTTAACTTGTCTGAAATTAATTGATTTATTTTGAGTGTGTTCCTTCACTTTGAGTGTAAACCTATCCTTATTATTAAAAAATTAATCCAAAAATATCTGTTGTTTTATTTAAATATGAATTTTCACTTTGAGTGTAAACCTGTGAGGACAGCAAAACCACCAGAGGACGGAATGTCCTTATTGGTGTAAAATCACGTGACCTGTCAGCCTAGGAAGAGAGCACGTGCCTCTCTATCCCATTGGTCAAAACGCGTGGCGCATGCCTCCGTGGTTCACGCCATGCATTCAATGCAGAAACGGCTACGTGTTCCTAGCCGTTCAGATCATCATCACGCTAGGTGATAAGCATACAGCGCATTTAATTTTTCCGTTCTTTCACACGTTTCCTCCCACGCTCATCTGCACACCTTCCATCTTCCCTATTTCTTACTCTTCCATCCTCTATCCCCTTCACTCAACCATCCGATTAAAAAAACATTCTCTTTACCCAGTCGTTTCTTCCCACACCATTCTTCCTTCAATGGCTAGAACCAAGGTATCTGCAAAACAAAAAATTTCTTATCAAGAACAAGAAGAAAATCAAGATGTTTACTCAAGCACTGAATCCGACTACAATGAAGAAACCCAATCTGAAGGAACCTTTCTGTCCATCATTCCTTCTTCTCAGCCTTCCAAAAGTTCCTCTTCTCCTTCGTTCACTCCAAAACAATTGAAAAACTCATCCTTCTCAGGTCCGATCAGTCGCTCCTCCAGAATCATGTCCGGAGTTGTTTCATCAAAAAAGGCGATCCCTCAAGACAATGCAGTTTATATCATCCACTCTGATGATTCAGAGGAAACTCGACCCTCAGAACCTTCACAACAGCCGCCTGCTAAGAAATCCACATCCAAAGCCTCAACTCCCAAAAAGGTTAAACCTGTTACTCCAAAACCCCCCATCGTCATTAGTAAAAATTTGTGACATTACCTCTCTATTTGATTTGGCTGATATAGAAACGAATTATGTTCAAAAATGGCAAAGCAAATCTGTTGTAAATGGAAAGATAATTGATCTGGCTGATATCACACAAGGTGGATTTAATGTGGATGAAATGTTTGATCAACTAGGATGGACTTCATTATTCAAAATCAATGAGCCTCAATATCCTCGCCTAGTTCGAGCGTTCTATGCTGCTACAAATGGTTCAAAATACTCCACCAGCTTTAGTATGGTGCTAAAAGGAGTTCATATGAAGATAAGTCCGACCACATTATGTCAAATTCTTGACATACATAATGAAGGAGCTGACCACTTACCAGAAAGATGGTATTCAAAAGGTTTCATCACCAGGACCTATGTTCTTGAAGACATTCTCATCAAATCTCCAAAACCTTCAGTGGCTTCTAATCTCCGTCCAATTTGTCGTATCCTTCATAACATCTGTGTTCACTCTATTGCACCCCGAGCTGGCAGCTTTGAGAAAGTCACAGAACTTGATATCATGATCATCCATCACTTAATGACTGTCTCTCCTCTTCACTTAGGAAATGTGATTTTCTGGTTTATGTTGAATGCTGCCTTGATGGAAAGGCCTTCTCCCTATGGAATGTTACTAACTAAGGTTTTCAAATTCTTCAAAGTCCCACTTGATGATGAACCGTGTGTTCATTTCAATAACACCTTTTCAATCAAGAATATTAAACAAATGAAGTTTAAGCTTGAAAACCTCCCTGCCTCCAAGAAAAGAAAAACACGAGAGTCCTCTACTCCCTCTCAGAAATCAGAAACAACCACCATTCAACCACCACAAGAGGACATGCCATCACCACTCATTCAAGAACTTACCTCTCCACTGCGTAACACTCCTGCTCATACTACATCTTTAGGCAATAACTCTCCTACTCTAAATTCACCTGTCCAACCATCTCCTCAAGTTTCACCAATCCACAATCTAACTCCTCCTCATGAAGCTGATCCACTCCCTAAGGATACCTTTACACCAACCCCTCGTCGCAATATGGAAGATGGTGAGGAGCTCTATTTTGACCTTAATCTGTCTTATCCTCCCTCTCCTATGGATATGCCTATGGCTTCTCCTCCAACTATGCAAATGGAACAGAATGTGATCCTGCAACCAGAACTTTTGCAACAACTTCCTATTCCTCCTGTTGCAGCTCACGAAGAACCCATCCATCCTCTCCCTGAGGTTACAGGTCGGTTCAGTTCCCTTGAATCCTTCTTCACTGCCACAACTCATAACCATTCGAAGGACAAGGTTGGGAGCTCTCAGAATACGAGTTCCAGTGTAAATGATAAGCCTAAGGATTAGGTTCCCAACACCAAGGACTGAGGACAGCAAGGAACATAAGCAAATGAACCTGCTAAAATTGATTAGCAAGGATCAGAAGAAAATCCTTCAAAGTTTCACTCACTTTCAAAACTCATTGGTTCAGTTTGGTCTCATTCTTGAATGGGTTACCAAACACTTGGCTCCCACTATTGCTCCTGGAGATCATCCTCTTGATCTACCAGCCCAGCCTTCCTCTGTTGTTCTATCTCCCTCATCCTCATCAGTCGAGCCTTCCCTATTTGATTAACCATATGGTTATTTTCTTTTTGCTGCTGCCAAATTCAGGGGGAGAATGATTATGCTTTTTGATTATCTATGTTTTGATTATCTAGTTGCTTTGTGTTAATGATGTTTTGTGCTAAACTGTTTGAATTATTGTGCTGCTTATGCTTGTTAAGTTGAATTGTTGTGTTGCTTATGAACCCATGTCTATGCTGTGTTGAACAAATCCTGTTTGAATTATTGAGCTGCTTATGCTTGTTAAGTTGAATTGTTGTGTTGCCTATGAACCCATGTTTATGCTGTGTTGAACAAATCTTTAACTTATTATCTTATTATCATGATGTTTTATGTATGATTAAAATCATGTTATCTCAACACTTTGGCATACATTTAGGGGGAGTAATGATTTTTAGTTTTAAAAATTATTACACATATGATTGAGGGGGAGCATAAACATTTTATCATTGTCTTATTTAAAATCATAATCTAAAGAATTTTGTCATCATCAACAAGGGGGAGATTGTTGAGATAAAATCTCTAAATTGATTTTAATGATAACAAAATTACTTAAAGATTATGATTATGATTAATGACTAACATGTGTTCTTGAGTGTATTCATACAAGAAGATAGGTTATTAATCATTAAGGCAAAAGGAAGTAAAATATGTTTGAAATCTGAGGAAGGAACTTGTTGCAAACGCGAGGATGGAACTTGCTGCAAATGTGAGGATGAAAATTGCTAACCATGAGGATGGGCTGCAATTTGAAAAAACTCCAGATCTGGACAATCTGATCCCTCACCAATACAAATGTGTTTATTCAAATGCATAACATGTCAAACATGAATAAACAAAGCATTAAAATCAAGAGTCAAAAGAAAAAGATGAAAATAGCTAGATCTAGTATGCAGAGGATGGCAGCATAGGCCGAGGATAGGCCAGAAAAGGTGAAAGCAACTCTTCAAGCATGTGCAAAGGCTAAAATCAGATTATTAAATGTCTTTGCATGAATATATACATGAAGAAGTCAGTTGAAGAAAGGCAACTTGAAACAAACCAAAAATGGAAGATCACATGTGAAGGCTAAGCTTTCTCTCTCTTGTCAACATCACCTCAAAAGGTGAAACCAACCAAGACCTTAAAGTCTTCGAAAAATACAGCTCACATGGTCAAATAACAACTGTGCAATTCTGGAAAAAGAGAATTGACAAGGACTTGTCAAGATCAAGTTACAAGAAAAGTGAGGATGGCTATAATGGCAATTCCGTAAATATGATGAAAGACTTGGATTGTTTGAAATCAGCTCCAACGGTCATCAAGGGCTTGGATCTCTATAAAATGCAAACAAGCTCTCCATTGGAAGATACACAACACACTTGCATAAAAAGATCAAGCATATTAAAAGCTATCAAGAGCCAAACACCCTCACTTCTTACTTTCTTTGATCCTACACTATATCTTTGTAAATCTTTTGAGAAAGTATTAAGTATCAATCACTCTCATATCACTTTGTAATTTCCTTGTGAGTCACACATGGAAATATTCAGAAATTGATTGTAAGCTTGGTGAAGCTAGAGAATACACGGTTTGTAATCATCCTCGGGTTGAGGATCGATCTGTTTGAAAGTTAGTGAAATCTCACAAGGGTGTGAGGACTGGACGTAGCCATCTTTGGGTGAACCAGTATAAAATTGTGTGTGTGTCTCTCTTACTCTACTCCTACTCTTTTGCTCAACTTAGATCTAACGATTTGAAAAATCTCATCCTCGAGCTAGCCATCCTCAGCGAGAGGATAGTTTTTAAAACACTTAGAAATTATTTTTAAACAGCAAAATCCCTATTCAACCCCCCTTCTAGTGATATTTGGCTACATCAAAAACAAACATCAAATTAAATTAACTACAATAATGTCGTTCAATTGTTGACTGATGTATCATCTCTTCACCTTATATTTCTATTAAAAAATTAATTACGATAAATAAATTGATATTTTAAAATATTTAAAAACTAAAATGTAAATAAAAATTTGCTACTTTTCCTAAAATATTATTATTGATATTAGAAAATTGAATTTTTAAGCCCCATATTTGTAACTTTTTAGTATGGAGTATGAAACAACTCAATTTTTATAATATACTATTTTATTAATGAAATAGGATTTTAAATAATTAATTTGTTGTTGAAATTATTTTAGAATACAAGTTGGTAAATTTTGTAATTAGTTTTATTATATGAGTGTTTCAGTTGATGTGTTAGTTTTATACATATTGGACTAAATGAACAATAAAAATATTTTATTTTTATTTTATATAATTTTCTAAAAATAATAGTATTTTAGTGTAATATTTTAGGTAAAAGGATTTTATGCGATTCAACGTATATATTCGTGTACCTAATTAATATGATATTTTTCTGTGTGTTTGACTGATGCTAAGTTTGCACATAATTATTTTCAATTATTTAAAACTATTTTCTATGTTTAGTTATTTATTTTATAAATTATTATCTTGAGATAATAGTAATATTGTGTGTGATTTTATTTATTTTCAGATATTAGTTATCACATGAAGATTTTATATATATTTACTATGATTTAGTAATTAATATAAAGTGTCGATGTTATATTTATTTCTTTATTTATTAATTTTGATTATTCTCTAATGATGGTAGTATTTTAAGGTGATTGAAAAAAAAATATAGTGATTATTTTGATTATGAGAGTTTCAGTTATTAGTAATACATATTTTTTTAAAGTTAATTAATTACTCTAATTTTAAAAATATTAGTTTTGAAATATTAGTAATGTTTTATTAATGAGATTGTATTAAAAAAAAGTGTTAAAAAAATCGTTTTGATAATTGTTAGTTTTATTTTAAAAGATAAAAGAAATGAGTAAAATGTGTTTTATGGATTACACTCATATGCAACAATAAAACCTAATTAAACATAATAAACAAAAACCTAATTGAAAAGGGAGAGAAAGAAAAGAGAGAAAGAAAAATCTTATGAGGCTGCAAAAACAACTTGAGAGAAAATGAAGTAAATTGATATCGGTGATCGATAACTATTCTAGAAAACTTTTTTCATTTTTGTCCAAATTTCAGTATGTTGTTTCACTTGTTCGGCTAGTCAATTAAACACATTTTCTCATATTTTTAACATTCTCAATTTCTCTATAAGATACACAACTTCTCCATTTATAAAATTCAATATTTTGCACCGTTCTTTTTTATCGTAAGTTTAATTTCGTAACTCCAAACAACAGTATGAATAGTGGCTATATTATCCACTGATTATTTTCCGATGTAGGATCGCTTGAATTCTTGAGTATAATATACTGTGAGATAAACAAAAAAGCCATATTTTTCTACGATTTATCCGGTACTTGCTACATACAGCAAAATCCTGTGAGGAAGAAATTAATTAATGTGCAAATATATAAATTGTGAGATTAAAATGTGGAATAAAAATATTTGTAAGGTGTGGATTGATTTAATTTCGTTGAATGTGTGATATTTGATATTATTGTGATATTCGATGTCCAATGAATTTTGTGCTTATGTTTGATTAGATAAGTTTGTGTGAGGTGATAACAAAATATGGATGCATTGTATGATATAAGTTTATGTAATGATGATGTTGTATAATTAATAATAGTGATAGTATAAATTGATAGTGTGATGATAAACCTTAAAGAATGTATTGTGTGACATAATAATATATGATGATAATGGTGACCGGCGATTGAGATGTTATTAAATTGTGATGAGTATGTTGTCACCCCATAATTGATGAAATAGTGATGATTCCAACATATATCAAATATAATGCTCTTAATGGAATAGCCTAGACCAACAAGGGGAGAAAACCGGTGTTGGGAATTTTTGAAGTTGATGAGAATTTTTAAAGTGGAGTTTATTTTGTCGTCACATAGGTAGGAGTTGACAAGCCTAGTGAAGTTGGGGAAGTACAACTGAATGAGTTTGATCATGACGATCTATTGTTGAGCCTTAAGGCAAGATTGTTATACCTCAGGAGTATTCTGGTGGGGAATTCCTAGGTGACTTGGAGAATGCCCTCCAAATATGTGGAGCTCTCATGAAACACATGTTTACCTTGACTACTGTGTATATGTGTCTCGGGTTGAGTTGATGGGATCTATAAGGACAATGTCAATTTGAATTGTCCATCCAGTAACTTGGTGGCATACTATCAAGTCCCCTAACTAACTACTTCAGAGTTAGAATGATATCAAATTGTGAAGTAGAATATAAACTCAAGCATAATATTGCATTTTCTTGTTATTTTTGTTATGATTAATGTGTTTCAAAGCGATAATAGTTTGTCTTAGATGATTTGATGCATATTATAATAAGATAACGATTTTACTTTAGTGATTTTGATATTATAATATGATATTATTTCCTTGAATATTTTTATATTTCATGTTGTGATTATGATACACTTTATTATGATTATTTGTGTGTTCTTCTTATATTATACTATTAACATGATTTCGAAGTTCACCTCATTCATTGTATATGTTTGACTGGCTTGACCTGCATTTGAAAATCACAGTGATTATAGGTTAATGAGTCTTGAAGTTCAAGTTTGGGAGAAGTCTCACTCTGATAAGTAATATCAGGAATGACATTTATAAGTTATATTTTACTTATTAGTAAGTTTTTGGAATCAAATTAAGAAATTATAACTTAATCAAGTACATTGAGATTGTACTATTTTATAGGAGAATATTTTAAGTGTTTTATTTGTATTTTGAGAAATGTGATATACTAAATAGCTCAAAAAGTTTTTTTTTTCTTTCAAAGAGTTTTTTATCTACTGCAAACATTTATAAAAATATGGTATAAATTATTATATATATAATATTTTGGGAGTTTAAGGTGTCCTAGAGCAAAAGAGTGAAAAATAATATAAGACATTCTTGAGTTTGAACTCTTACACAATCTAATAAGAGAGCTACTCATGAGAAAAGAAGGAGGAACCAAGAGATGCAACAAGCAATACAACATGAGATTGAGCATCAAGAGGAACATTATATGGCTGAACAACATGAGGATAATTTTAAGCTTGAGTTTCAGAAAACAAAGCAGTGCATCAAGATCCTGTATATGAGGATCACATGTAGTAGGAGCAACAACAACATGATTATGTTTATAAGGATCAAATACAATGTTTTAATGATACACTTATTAGTCATAGTATTTTCTAGATGCAAAATTGGATTTCCTTGCGATGAGTCAGCCATGTGTCTCTGATGTAGTAAAAAAAATTTATATTTTCGACACCTACTTGCTAAAATCTTTATACTAAAAGTTTTTGCACTTTTTCTCTTTATAACAATAAAAAAAAAATCTTCTGCAAGTCTAGATTGAGTTTCTGCATGTTCTCCTTCAATATATATTGTTTGCATTTGCCCCCAAAATTTTTGTTGATGTAAAGTTGACAGTAAATTGGTTGAAGATGGAAATACAACTCCAACCATATCATCAAAGCAAGTTCTCTTTCAGACACAATTACTAGAGGAAATGAGGCATTTCAAACAAACAACTCTTATAACTCTTTCAATTCCCAACAAACGTTTTCTTGATGCTCACAATTTATCTAAGCATATGTCATGTTGAATGACAACTAGTTGAAGTTACACCAACAATTTTAAACAGTGATAACCCATACTTGTTGATTTTGTAGGTGTTATCTATGATCAATACAAGAGGAAACATGTTCCATAAAGTAATGGAATCTAGGTGCGTCCAAAATATGCCCCTCACAACATTGGAGTTTTCATGGGTCATACTCCAACAAGAATACTTCTCAACTTAGTAGATGCATATCAGTTATAGGAATTTTCAAATCATTTCAATATGTTATTCGTCGCTTATAAATCAGAAAGATATTTGCCATGTTCTCTTTATATTGATCTCTCAAAGAGGCCCAAATGTGTCTAGGTGCAATATGATCTTTGTGAGCTCATCATTACGTTTCTTATCTTATTTTAAGTGCACCGTAAATGCATTATTCTCAAAGGTAGCCACTAACTTATGATTGTGAAGTCCATACATTAAACTAAGAATCCTTCCCTCATCATTCTTCAATGGTCTCAGCCTAAGTTTAAACGGACAATCATATATTTTAGTTAAAGCCCCTGAGTTACCTTTATTTGAATTATATTTTCCACCTCTATCACAACCGATAATTAATTTTGAATTCCTTCATCTCTTTTTGATCTCTATGTCAGAATGAGTATTGATAACAAGTACTCAATTTTTTTAGCCAACCTCTCTTGCTCATGATATGATAGCTTTTCGTGACTCAAATATTTGATCATGATATGATAGCTTCTCGTGACTCATCATAATTCTCATCATAGTCACCAATATCTTCATATATTTGAGATTTACCATCGTATTCAAATTCAAATTCACCGTTACCATAATACTTTTCTTCGCCTGGTGGTACTTGTTGGAAAACGGTGGGTTCTAGAATTGGCTCTCAATTAGAGTTTTTCTTCTTGGTATAGAGATTAAGGGATTTTAGAGTAGTATATGGAAAAGTCTAAAAGTCAGAGTAAAATTTTGTTGTCGAGTAAAATGGTAACGGGTGATGAAGGAATTCGTGATGGTTACAGAGTTGAGCTTTTAATAAAATTCATTATGTTTTTCCAAATTTTTTTATTTTATAAATTGCGACACATGAGGAATTCTACAACGAGAAGAAAACTAAAACGATGAAGAATAAGGTGCAATTTAAGACTCTGTAAGATTTCCCTTTCAAGAACAAAATGGAGATCTAGCTCAAGATGCTAGGTTCCAACATGGAGGAAGGGGTTTTGTGATAGATGATTAGAACAAAGATTTTCAGAGTACAAATATGGTGTTGGAATAGGTATCTTCAGCTCAAACTAAAGGGACCGAATCCAAGCAATTTCAGATGTTGTGAGAGCCATACTACATATTGGGCTTCGGTATTAAAAATGAGCAACCAAATTATTTTTCTTGATAGACCAGAAGACAATATTTGGGCCACAGAAAGTGCATGAACCTGAGGTCATGTGTCTATCATCTAAATCTGGTGCCCAGTCAATATCATTATCTTCACTTAATGTACATTAAAAGGCTAATTTGTCAAGTAAAAGAGCAGATCGTTACTAAAAAATCCCTTAAAGCATCTCATTTGCATCTCAGAAGATTGGCATAATAAATTTCAAGGATGTTTTTGAATAAGTTTAATGGTGAATCAATCTCAGAAGATTTGAAACGAAACTTCATGATACATGCTTATTTCTTTCCATCAGAACAATTATCGGAAACCCTAAATATCTCTATAAAATGACGTGCAATCTTATTGAAAAGTACAAGTAACAATATACCACGATAAGTACAATACAATCGTCTTTTCTATATATTAATCTTTTGTTTTTTCAAAGTGCTGAGAAATATATTTTCTGAAAGTACAACATTATAAACACCATCTTGTTAGAGTTATTAAAAAAACCCTTAAACATGTTCTTTGTAGTCTAGTCCAATATTGACTACATCCCTCAAAAGCTTTACTGTACTAAGCTTGAAGGTTGAGAAGACTTGAACAAGTCAGTTTGACTAGTAGGTGTTTAGTGGAAGTGTAATTCAATTGGAGAATTAATGGATTAAATCCTCCAGGTTGCAGGGACTAGGCGTAGCTACTATGTTGGTTGTGAACTAGGATAAATTTATTAGAACCAAATTGATTTGAAGAACCACAACCATTAAATGTTTTCAAGAACCAAGAAAAAACATTATTTTGTGGGAATAATTTAAAGCACTGATGCTTTGTTTTAGTGTGCAGTTTTCAGAAAAAGTAATTCCATATAAGTTAATGTTGCAACCTTTGAAGTTTGATCTAATTTAAAGAAACATCAAGACTCGACTTTTAGTTTTCGTACTTTAAGTCTTGTGAACACGCTTTGAAACGCACCTCTGGTGGTTCTATTATTGCAAGCAATGCTCTAATTATTTTGACTCTGAAGATTACAACAAACATCTGACTATTCTTCCTCTAATAAGTGTGACAAACAAATGATCATTTGACTCTGATAATCGTCAACACTCTGAAGACGACAAAGTCTTTGTCCATTCTCTAATAAACATTTTACAGTTTTATCTACACCCTTGCTCTTTACCTTTTATCCTTCCTAAGTGCTGAGAAATATTTTTTTAAGAATTCAACATTGTAAACACCATCTTGTGAGAGTTATTCAGAAAACCCTTAAAACGTTTTTTTGTAACTTAGTCCAGTAGTGATTGCATCCTTTGACAACTTGACTGTACAAAGCTAGAAGATTGAAAAGACTTGAACATAGTGAGCTTGACAAGTAGGTGTTCAGTGGAAGTGTAATTCTGTTGGGAGTTAGTGGACTAAATCCTTCAAGTTGAAGGAATTGGATGTAGTTATCATTTGGTTGTGAATCAAGATAAATCTGTTGAGTCGCTCTATTTTATTTGATCAAGATTTATTACAAGAAGATATGAATTATTTAAAAGATTTATCTACAAGAATATATGAATTATTTACAAGAAGAATTGATCAAGATTTATCACAAAAAGATATGAATTATTTACATAAAGATTTGGTCAAGATTTATCAAAAGAGGATATGAATAATTTATAAGAATATGCATTTACTATATATAAAGATATGATTCAGATTTTATAAGGGCAAAGGAGAAACCCTAACTTATTCTATAAATATATGCTTAAGACTAAATAAGAGAAAAATTAATAACATCAACTTTTTCCTAAATTCCAAGGCTAATAACAATTGCAGATCAGACTATCTACCTGTAAACGATTAAAATTAATAACATTTCTAAAGATTATAAAGATCTTGAGAAAGATATTGATCGCGTCTTTATGAATGGTACAAACTAAAAAAAATAGACAATTTGATAGCTTTATCAAACAAGTAAAGTAGATGACAAAATTTCCATAAATTTTTTTACTAATATTATATTTTTGAATTCTCAGTTTACAATAAAAAAATCTACAAAATTGGACCAAATGAACTTTGGTATTCTGGATAGTTCATGATCAAGATTAAACAAACACTACTTTAAATATAATTTATAAAAAAATAAAAAAATATAGACATTCTTTACAAAAGTTGTGTCCATTTTTTAATTTATGTTGACAATAAAGAAGGTTATTTTTCTATAAAATATAATGCAAAGTATTATGTTCTAATATTTCATTGATGTGGTTTTTGTAATTGACTTGTACTCATACTACAAATAAACATTAGTTAATATGAGATTTAGAAGAGTCTCATCTTAAAATTGGATCTTACGAATATGTTGAGCCGATCATGATCTAGATCAAATCTTAGATTGTTAGCTTATTTTTAATTTTCTATTTATTGCCCAAGTAACTAAATATTGTTTGGTTTAAAATTAATTTTGATGTAAATATTAATTGAAAGTTTAGTTTAAAATTCAAAACATTAAATCTCTCACCTTCTTCTTTAAAAAAAAAATGTAATGGGTAGCTTAAGCCTATAGCCCTATACATAAAACAAAGATGGTGATTAACCTATTAAGAAACACAACATTTATTAGGAGATTATTTTCTCCAAACCAGAGAGTATTTTTACCAACTAATATTGTATACAAGAAGAGGAAGAATATGAGAGTGATCACACGACTCTTATGAAAGCCAAACTTAGTGAGGAAGGATGTGAGCTTGTCATACTAAACATGTGGTGCTTGTTTTAAACCATACAATGATCTAGGTAGTTTGCAAACAAGGGTTTTATTAGAGTCTTCAAAATATGGTGGTTGAACCATCTAAACATCATGAAGAGTACCATTTAAGAAAGCACTATTGATATCAATTTGGTGAATAATCCAATGTAAGAGCCAAAGTCAACAAAATTATAATGGTGAACGGTTTAACAACAAGAGAGAATGCCTTTGACAACCAACCGCGTTTTGTATCCTTGACAGGCGATCATGTGTTGTTATTTAAAAGAGCATTGTATTTAGCCTTCATTGTAGTAACCCATTCCTGATCTTGAAGATCTTGTTATACGATTGATAGAGTTTTGACAACAAGGTAAACTTCATACTTGAGCTTTCCTATTGTAACCCGAGTAACCATAGAATGATCATTAAGATTGAGACCATAAATGGTTTCAATTACTAAGGTGTTATAATCAAGTTGATTTGAAGAACTATGACTCTTACTTGTTTGGATGATAAACAAAATTATTTTATGAGGAATAATTTAAAGCACTAATTATTTTTTTAAGTGTGCAATTTTCATACCAGGTTGTTCTATCTGAGTTCAAGCTGCATCATTTGGTCTTTTGGTGCTAGTTAAGGAAATACCAAGACTCCACTTTATTCTCCACATTCTAAGTTTGGTAAATGCGATTTAAAACAAGCCTCTGATGACTTAATTTAATACAAACAAAGCCCTAATTAGTCCGACTTTAATAATCACAACATGCATCTAATCTTTCAACCTCTAATAACCTTGACAAGGAATTGATTATCTGCCTTTGATAATCACATCAAGCATATGTTCATCTGACTCTATCAATAATATATGCTCTGATGAAAGTCAACGCTCTAAAAAGTTAACATTTTGAAAAGACAATGCTCTGAAGAAGACAAAGTTTTTGCGCATCCTCTGCTTAACACCCTAAATTCGTATTTGCCGGAAGCTCTATGCGACATACTCAAGTCATAATATCATCTGCTCCTTTTGTCTTCATATCAACATTTGCACAATCAATTTCAAGGATATCTTTAACAAGGTTTAATGGTGAATCAATCTCAGAAGATTTGAAGTAAAACTTAGTGATACATGTTGATTTCTTGCAATCAAAACAATGGTTGGAAACCCTAAAAGTCTCTATAAAAGGACGTGTAATCTTATGGAAAAGTACAACCAACAATATACAACAATAAGCACAATACAGTCGTCTTTGATATATATTAATCTTTTGTTTTTTCTAAATGTTGAGAAACATCTTTTCTGAAAGTACAAAATTGTAAACACTCTCCTGTGACATATATTCAGAAAACCCTTAAACATATTCTTTTGTAGCCTAGCCCAATATTGGCTACAACCCTCAAAAGCTTGACTGTACTAAGCTAGAAGGTTGAGAAGACTTGAATACACTCAGTTTGACTAGTATATGTTTAGTGGAAGTATAATTCAGTTGGAGAATGTGTGGATTAAATCATTCAGGTCGAAGGGACTAGACATAGCTACCGTGTTGAGGGTGAACTAGGATAAATTTGTTAGAATCAAGTTGGTTTGAAGAACCACAAACCTTACATGTTTTGAAGAACCAGGATAAAAATATTATTTTGTGGGAACAATTAAAGCACTAATGTTCTATTTTAATGTGCAGTCTTCAGAAAAAATTATTCCTTATAAGTTTATGTTGCAACCTCTGAATTTTGATCTAATTTAAAGGAACGCCAATACTCGACTTTTGATTTTTGTAGTCTAAGTCTTGTGAACGTGCTTTGAAATGCACATCTGGTGGTTCTATTATCGCAAGCAATTCTATGATTAGTTTTGTGACACCCTAAACCCTAAAATAATATATATTAATTTATACAAGAATTTTAATTTAATTCGCAGTGGATAAAACAGTAAGGTCTTCATACAAAAAGTTGTTTCTAATTAAAATTTTATAACAAATGTAGGATATCAAAATTCAAAGGGAATACTTTAAACTTTTTCCTCTTATAAAATGGTAAGGTCTTCAAACAAAAAGTTGTTTCTAATTAAAAAAATAAATTACAACTTATGACTCTCATTCCCGATATCACCTATCAAAGTGCGGTTTCTCCCAAACTTGAACTTCAAGACTCATTAACATGTAACAACTGTGATTTCGCAAACGCATGGCCAAACCAGTCAAAAACAAACAACGAATGAGATGAGTTTCGAACATGTTGATAGTATAATATAAGTATGAAGAACACGCAAACAATCATAATATATCGTATCATAATCACATTACAATATATCAAATTATTTAAGTAAATAGTACCATATTATAACATCAAAGTCACTCAAGTAAAATAATCATCTCATTATAATATACATCAAGTCATCTAAGGTTAATTGTTATTATTACTTTTGAAACACATCAATCTAAACAAAACAATCACAAGGAAATGAAATGATATGATGAGCTTAGACTCTACTTCACAATGTGGTACCATTCTAAATCTGAAGTACTTGGTTAAGAGGCTTGATACTATGCCACCATCTCGATGGACGGACAATTCAAATTGGCTTGTCCTCATAGATCTCCTCAATTCAACCCGAGACATATATATGCGACAGTCGAGGTAAACGTGTGTTGCATGGTAGTTCCTAACATTTGGAGTGCTATCTCCAAGTCACTTAGGAACTCCCCACCCGAATACCTCCAGGGTCTAACAATCTTGCCTTAAAGTTTAATAGCAGACCATCATGATCAGGCTCATTCAGTTGTACTTCCCTAGAATCGTTAGGCTTGCCAAGCCCTACCTATATGATGACAAAATAATCTTCACTTCACAAATTCTCAATATTTATTTTCTCCCCTCATTGGCCTATGATACTCCATTTAGATCGTCACCTCAAACACAAATTGGAATCACCATTATTTCATCAACTATGGGGTTACTTCAACATTCTCATCACAAATTCACAATATAACTATTATTAATCATATCTCATCAGATAAACTCATCACAATTTTATAGCATCATTATCATCAATCATAAATTATTACAGAGACTTATCACAATTTTATAACATCATTATTATTAATTATACATCATCATAATCACATAAACTTATCAAAATACATTCACCTTTTATTATCACATCACATAAATACGTTTAATCAAACATATACATAAAATTCATTTGACATCCAATATCATAATAATATCAAATATCACACATTTAATAAAAATAAATCAAGCATCACCATAATATCAAATATCACACATTTAACGAAGTTAAATCAATCAATACCTTATAAATATTTCTATTCCATATTTTAATCTCACAATTCCCAATTGTTTACATTAATCAATTTATCACTCAAAGGGCTATTGTCGTACGTAGCGATCCCCAAATGAATCGTTGGGAAATACGTTTTCTCGTTCATCTCACATTATATTATACTCATGAATTCAAACGTTATCTCACCCCTTACCTTATTTCGAAGTTTTCACACACGAGTACAACTCCACAAGCAAACAATCTTTGTTATTTGACTTTTTGTCATTCAATCGGTCTAACTCGACAGTTTATGAGTAAACGTCAAAAATAAATTATGAGAAAATACTCTAAAAACTAAATTTCAAAATTCGGTTAAGGAAAATTACCATGAATCAGAAAATCAATTAGTGGATAATACAACCACTTTTTACACAATCATTTTGGCGTTGTTTTCTCTCAAATCGTACATACGGTGAAGAAAAACGGTGCAAAATAACGAATTCTATAAACAGATAAATCGGGTATTTTATAGAGAAATTCAGGTTGTTATAAATCCGGAAAATTGTATTTAATTGAATAGTTAAATAAGTAAAACAAGATACTTAAATTTGGATGAAAACGGAGAAACTTTTATGGGATAGTTATCGATGAATGGTAGCAATTTTCTTCTTTTTCTCTCAATGTGTGGCTACCTTATTTTGTGTCCATGTTATTCTCCCTTTCTCATGCCCTTCATTATTGTTATTTTCAATTAATATTTTTTTTATTTAATTAAATTTTACTCTTAAATATGTGTCTAATCCATAAAATAAATTTTACTTATTTCTTCTATTTATTTTTATTTTTTAAAAAAACACACAATTATCAAAATTATTTTTATTTTATCATTTTTTTAAAACCTAATTTAATTACCAACGTATTACTAATATTTCAAAAGCAATATTTTAAAAAATTAAATAATTAAAGTAACTAATCTTTCAAAATACATTAATAATCAAAATCCTCATATTTAAAATAATCTCTATAATAATACTTATTTTTCCATATACTCAATTTAAAATTTACCACAAGATCAAGATCAAGATGCTTATATGCTAACATCGTGCATGAAGGGTTAACTCTCCAACAGTCCAGCTATATGACCATGGGTTTAAAAAATAGCGGTCGCAGTTATCCTGTAAATTTTTGTATGGCACAAAAATTTAGACAGAATTACAACTACATATAATATCGTTAATGAAATTTTAAAATTTGCAATTTTATGGTTGTAGATCGCAATTTAAAATAGTAATTGCTTATTGTTACAAGGTGAAGTTGTTAGATAGAAAATATATATATATATATATATTATTAACAAAGATATCCATTAACATTATACAATATAACCAACGAGGTAGATAATAATTACAAGACCAAGAACCAAACGAAGCCTTTGATAATTGATTGTGTGAAGATGGATTATTAATGTCTTTCTTGGAGTAAATATGAAGTAGATTTATCATAAACTTAACTTTACCTATATATGTACTCCTATATGTATTCACCTCTTTTGCAGTTATTTATAGAACAACTTTTTGGATTCGGATCCTCTCTCACGCGTTTCAACAAATATTTTTAATAACTAGAAAAACACACCACAACATGAAATACCACACTTTTGTACACATGATATTCATATCAGCTGAGTAGTGTAAGGCTGATGAGGCAGAACCTGAGGCAGTATAGAAGAAGGTTGATCATAATCACTCTTACTACTTAATTTGTATATGGTTATTAATGTTTAAAGGATTTACATTTGTGAATGAGGACATAGCTTCAAATAATGAAGCTTTGAGAGAAGGATTTTTTTCTATAGCTTCACTCACAACATCAACTAATGCAAGTTTCCTCTCTTTGTTTATCATTGAAGGAAACCCTTCAAATGATTGCAATGGAAAAGGGAATGATGGTGTGGAAATGTTCTTTTTGAATTGGAAATTGTTACTATAAGGAAGTGTGAAATCAAGTGTTATTGTAGGACATGTTGGAGAGGGTGAGAAAGTAGCTATAGCTGTGGAGTTTGGAGGTGAAAATGGTGAAGAGAAGAAGAATGTGTTGCCATAGTGTAAATTTGTTGTTGAGGTAGAAAGGAGTGTGTTGAGTGCAGATGATGTTAAACTTGCCATTGGTCTTGCTGTTGGTGGAAGTTGATGATTATGGTTTCCTTCATAGGTTGTGATGAAAATAGTTTCATCCTTAAAACACCTTTGTACCTGATTATTATACAATTAATGCTAATAGTTAATACCATAATTATAACATTTGAAAATGAGGTTACAATATTTTTTCTTTTAGAATATGTTAAGGTTGAAAATTAAAGTAAAACTAAACCAATGAGTACTATAGACATAAGTTTGTGTAGCCATTTTATATGTAATTGTTGCCTATTGTCTAAAGTGATAGTTTAATAAAGAAATCTATCTCCTTAATAAAACACAATTTGCACCTATTTTATATCTCCAAATGCTTAAACAACTATACAATATTGGAATGGATGAATTAAACACATGCATCAATTTAATAAATTGGTATGCCAAATTTTTAAGCTGCCTAAGATATAGACTAGCTAGTAATATTATTTAAAATATTAATAATAATTGTCAAAATATTTTAACATTTCTATTTTGATAAATGTTTGTTGCTGTCAAAATTTTATTCAAAAGAGATAACAAATTAATGGAGCTTGACTGATTTTCTTGATTGTTTTCATTCATCTAAATTAATGAATCTGCTTGTCTCATATTCAAAGAGTAGTTAAATTTCATGACTTTAAAATGTTCATCCCCTTTTTCACCTATTGATATTAATTATTTTGATTTATGCATCATCAATAAAAGAGAGAATTTCAATAACGATTCATCCTAACAAAAAAAGAAAAACTTAGGAGTGAAAGTTTTAAACTTTTACAATTTCAAAGTATCCAATACATTTATTAACTTCTTAATAAGTGTCATTAGGGTCATTTGGTATTATTTTTTACATTTAACTTTTTATAACAAGTGTTGTAACAACACTTGTTAATATTTTTCTTTCAACAAAAGAAATATAATTCTAATCGATCTTAATATTATTAAGATATTATATTATATTCTTTTTTTTTTTACATAACATATAGTATATTCTCTTTCTATCATATGACACTAAACTTCTATACTTCTAAAAAAACATTCATCGTTATTAGAGTAATTTTTAAATATTGATTGATTATAAACAGTAGAACTTTAGTTAGTAATATCACAACATATAAAAAATATTTACCTGCTTACGAACCGGGCAAGAATTTCCCATACTACAACGATAATAAGCTCGAGGACAAGGGTTGCCCTTTGCAGTCTTTTGACCATACTTTCTCCACTGACACCCATCAACCATCTGAACATTAAAAATTAATACTCAAAATACCGATTAATCATAAATAATAATAATTGATTACTATAATATAACTAATTAAAAAAAAAAAAAGATACAAGTACTTACGAAAGAAAAATGTGATCGAGCCCTTATGGACACTCTAGCTCTCGTGCAAATAACCTCAGATGCTTGATCCTCTATTCGTTCTTGCGATTTTATTTCGCTATTAATTTCACCTTCATGATTAATATTAATGTCCTCACATGCAAACTTTCTTCCCTTGTTCTTCTCATTGCTTTCTACTAAGGAAAATCCTTCTTTTTTGCTACTATATGAAGGTGAAGCCTCATCAATATTTAAGAACTGCCGAGTTGGTAACATTGGTTCCTCCTCATCTTCTCTACTTCCCTTCTAATTTTTAATTATGAACAAAAATATGCAATAGTTAATTTATTTAAGATTTAATTTGTATTTTCCGATATATAATAAACATTTTTAATACATGTATTCAATCAAATGGCTCTACGTAAATTTTTTTAGATATTTTAGAAACTAACTTGAAAAAAGTGATAATATAATATTTTGATATGATTGAATGTATGTGTAGAAATTAATTGGAAAGATCGTAGATTTAACCACATATTCACCATATATAGTTGAAGTTTGAATTATTCATATTGTATGGTTCAATAATGCATCAACCTATTAATGATCGACAACACACATAAAACAACAAAAAGTAACACCTTTATTTTTTAGTTAAATTAGACAAAACAACACATTTCTAATTTGTTTATGACAAATAATTAATATTTTATCTGTTTGTATTTAACTCGTTGTAGCTAAACCGGACATTATAATAAGTATTATAATAATTGAAACATTTAGATGAGTTGACTAACTCAAGTTAAGTACACGAGATCGTTTTCATATTAAATAAAATATTAAATATCTTCGAGCAATATTTTTGTTTTGACTCGTCAAGCAAATTAAATTGAGCAAAAAGGAAAGACTATGAATCAAATAAACATATAGTAAATGCGAAAGAAAGTTAAAGTCAAACTTACCGGCATGTTGTGATTATTTTGAGGCAATGAAGATAATTGATGCATATGCATTGCCAAAAGTAGGTGATTTTGAAGAACATTGCATCGTTCGTTGACCAGATTTAACATAGATCTTAAATTCTCATTCTCCTTCTTTGCTTCATCTAGCTTCACTCGTATATTTCCAATCTAATTCGATCCATAAAATTATCACACCCCAAAAAATAATTTATTTATTGAATATTGATCATGTCTAACATATAAGTAATTAATAAAATAAAATAAATGTGCAAATTAATTACAAATAATATATATAGGTAGCCTAGAAAGATTAATTCCTCACTTGGATTTGGGGATTTCCTTGAATTTGATGAGGAGGTTGTGTTGTGTTATTCAGGCTCAAACTTAATACAAGAGTAGATCCTAGCTGCATTATTTTCCCAAGAAAATGTCAACTTTTTTTTTTAATTGGAAGAAGCAAATAATTAAGATTTTTTTTATAATCAGCAAAATAATCAAGTTGGAAAAATTAAAAAGCTCACTTAAAAATTCAAAAATCAAAAGTATGTTGAGATAAAATCTTCTCCACACCCATATATGATTTTTTTCATAAGCTAAAAAATTTCTATTAACAACAAATATGAGGTACTTCAACTTAATTATAAAGCATAAGATATATATATGCTCAAGTATAGAAATAATTAATTATAAATCAGATCACCTAAGTAATATGACTTTTATAACCA
>JBBPBT010000474.1:641346-654451 GCA_037974875.1 Cicer bijugum | reverse complement strand
CTTTTATAACCAAAAAAAAAAAAGAACAAAAGTAAAATTTATGTACGTATAAAGTGAACTTTAGGTATGATCAAATTGAGGTCATCATCAAAGTGAACAATCAAATATGGAAAGTATAGTTAATTAATTAAACATACACAAACATATGAAAGAAATCTTACGGTATTGTTATGAAAGGATGAGGTTTCCTTGGTGTTTTGCGAATCTATATTGCTATGATCATATGTTTGCTTTTCATCAACTTCGAGCAATTTCTTTGTTTCAATATTTTCTTCCATTTTATGAATATGAAGCCTTTGTGCAAATTATTACTTCATATGAGGATCTAATGTATATATAAAGGGGGGTGCAGCCAGCAAATTTAGTGGATGGAATTCTACACACCACTAGTCTTTGCTAAGTCTAATTTTTCCAGCTACTAGTTGTTCCTTTTTCCATGAAAATTTATTTTAGCTTCTTATTTTATATAAATTTTAATTTTAAATAAATGACATCACGTAGAGATGGATTAAAATAAGGCTAACGAGATATGTGAGGGAGAAGATAGCAACAAATTAATAGAAATTTTAAAACTTATTTTGAAGTACAATTATTTTAACTTGATAGTATATATTGTCACGCGAGTGTAGCTCAGTTGATGAGCGAAGAAACGTAAAGAAGTTCAGTCTTGGATTTGATCTCGATAATAATTAACATAATTCAACTAATTATTAACATTTTTTTATTTAAGAAAAAAAAACTTAATACTATATACTCTAATTGAAATAAGGTTATAATAACAAGTTTAACTTTATTTATTTTGTTATTATTTGGGTGATCCCAAATAAAATATATAATCTTTTGATACTTCACTCGAGAAAAAAAAATTCTATATATAGATATTTATATAAAAAATAAAATGGAGTGTATATAACAAAAATATCCAATATGTGGATACTGATGGAACATATTTTTGTAATGAATATAGATTATATCACGTAAATTTTAATCAATTAAAATTATATAAAAAAATGTGTATTACTAACACTTTTCTTATGAAAATCACACCTGTGTCTAAATATAGACCTTTACAAGTGTCTCTAATATGGACCTAAAAAAATAGTTAAAAAGGAAATTCTTACTACTTTTAATAAAAAATAAATTTATAATAGTAAAATAATGAAAAGCAAATATAATATTTCATAAAAAAGTACTAAATATCGTAGATCGATCATTAGAGAAGAATCCTATTAGAAAATCGTTTAACTAATAAATAGGGGTGGACTGTGGAGTCATGGTTGCCACTGAGTAATAGTCTCATATTTATAAATAATATTTTTGTTGGCTTGATAACAATGTTAGTCATTTATTTTTTTTATTTATTTTTATAATTTTTAAGTTAACCTCATAAAATCATATAACTTAAATATATGGTTGGCCTCTGTAATTAATCATTTTTTCTTATTTTAGTCAATGTAATTTTTTTTTAATTTTTATCCTTACAAGATATTTTTTATTTGACTAGTGGTCTTTTTTATATTGTTTTAGTTCTTATAAAATTGATTTTTATTAAAATGAATATGTGTAATATATATATATATATATATATAATATTTAATTTTTAGTATCTCAATTATTAGAGATATAAGAATTTGAAACAATTTTAATCAATTTTGCAGTGATTAAAATAAAATAACAAGGACCAAAAACAAAATAAAATTATTTACATAGATAAAAATAAAACAAAAGTCTTTACAGAGATTAAAGTAATATATATATATATATACACTACAAGAATTTCTCCATTTTGTGGCCAACTTTATAAATATTTTGTGGCCGAATAAAACCCTCACAAATTTGTGACCGAAAAAGCCCTCACAAAGGTTAAAATTAAAATTGGTCATCTTTTGTGGCTGAAAAAGCCCTCACAAATTTTTAAATATTTAACTGGATTTTATGGCTGCCTAAGCCCTCACAAAATCTTTATGGCCGCCACAAAGGAATGGGGACGTGGCATTACTGGCTGCAAAGGCCGCCACAAAAGGCGTCCAAATCCAGCTGCATTTTCTGGCCGCTCAGGCCGTCACAACTGGAAAGAGACGTTGGAATTACTGGCGGCAAAGGCCGCCACAAATTCCTTTGTATCCGTTGGAGATTCTGACGGGCAAGGCCGCCACAAAAGGAATGAGCCGTTGGCTTTTGTGACGGGCAAGGCCGCCACAAATTCCCAATGCAAATACTATATATACTCTCCCATCTTCTCACTTCATTTTCACAATACAACTTCTCTCTAAACCTTATACCTTACTATTCTCTCCTCCTTCTCTCTACAAATTACTCATCATATAAATTTTGTAAGTTTAATTTTATATTATGTATGTAATTAATTTATATTATATATGTAATTTATATTATATATGTAATTAATTTATAATTTTATTTTTTAATATGATATAACTAATTAATGTTATTGATTTTTATTTTTATAGTGCTTGTTAATTATTTCGAAGACTTGCAAGCATCGTACGTGAGTGGAAGCTTGAAGTCAGACGCTACTCGGCATTCAAGTTAGTATTTTATATATTTTAAATTTAGATTAGTATATATATATTTATATATATATATATATGTTATTTTTAAAATATAGATTAGTAATATATATATATTTAGATTAGTTTTATATATTTATTTTTAAAAAAATAGTAATGATGTTGTTTACATATTAATAGATGATAAATTAAAGTTTCAAACCACACGGTTTAAATATATTGGTTTTAATATAATTGTTATTTAAAAAAATATTATTAAAATTGATGATATTATTATTTTTTGTTTTAAA
Source organism: Cicer bijugum (assembly GCA_037974875.1). NCBI lineage: Eukaryota > Viridiplantae > Streptophyta > Magnoliopsida > Fabales > Fabaceae > Cicer > Cicer bijugum. Next base: position 651,633 of record JBBPBT010000474.1, on the reverse strand, counting down.
TAAGTCTTGATTAGTAGTGTTGATTTTTAAAAAAACATCATTTAAAATTTTATATAGGTTTGTATAATGATATAGTCTTGATTAATAATTTATTATATTGTTTGAAAATTAATTAATATATAATCCCCTAATTAATTGACATATATATCAAAGTGATTGATTTTTAAAAAACATTATTAAAATTTATCATATTAATTATTATTTTTTGTTATAAGTATTAATATGTTATTATATTATTTATAATTTATTATATTGTTGGCAAATTAATATATATATATATATAATGTTTATTTAATTATTATTTTTTTGTTAGTATTGATATATTTTGATAGTATTGATATATATTTTATTATTGTATTTGGTATATATTTTATTATTGTATTGATAATAATATATTATATTGTGTGCAAATGCATGCTCCCCTAATTGACATATAAATATGTCAAATTTTATATTAATGCTTTTGAAAAATAAAGCAATTAATATATAAAATATCGATATATATATATATATATATATATATATATATATATATATATATAGCAACTATGGATTTAGACCGTAGTTGGATGTACGATAGGAATTTTCCCAGAAGAAAGGGTCTTAAACAACGTTTTGCTAACAAGGTCGAAGAGTTTCTCAATTTTGCGAGAGTGCAAAAAATTGTCCAAGATGAAGGGGGAATGAGATGTCCATGTTGTTTATGTCGATGTAGACGGTTTAAAAGTGAAGATGAAATAAGAGTGCATTTGTATGCAGACGGATTTATGCCTAACTACTGGATTTGGACTAATCATGGCGAAGAGTCTCCGGTCGCGCCTAATACTAGTACATATTTGGAGAATTATAACATAGGTCCTTCAAGTAGTACTAACATGTTAGGTATAGATTATTATAACCATCAACACTTTGAGGCGATGAATGATATGATCTCGGATGCTGTTGGGGTTAATTTGTCATTCAATGAAGATCAATATGATGATACCGATGGACTTCCCAATGAATAAGCTCAGAGATTTTATGGTCTTTTGAAAGAGACAAATAAACCATTGTTTGAAGGTTCTTCAAACTCAAAGTTATCAATGTGTATTAGACTGTTAGGTCTAAAGTCTCAATTTCATGTTCCTGATTTAGCTTTGGATTTGATGACTAAAATGATGCTAGACGCAACACCTGTGAGAGATGGTTTGCCACAAAGTTATTACGATGCGAAACGGTTAGTGTCAAAGTTAGGATTAGGTGTCAAGAGGATTGATTGTTGTGTTAAAGGCTGCATGTTGTATTATGACAATGAATTTGGTATGAATGATGCAAACTTAGTTGAATGCAAGTTTTGTCAAGAACCAATGTATCACCAAAGGAATAACTCAAGGGTAAGTAGGGGAAAATCAATTCCAAGGAAAGCAATGTTTTACCTCCCTATTGTATCAAGATTGCAAAGACTGTTTGCATCAACACAAACTGCAGGAAAGATGACGTGGCATTATGAGAATAGAAGAAATTTAGGCGAGTTGCGACATCCTTCTGATGGTCAGGCATGGAAACACTTTGATCAAATACATCCTGATTTTGCGTCAGATCCACGCAATGTAAGACTTGGATTATCCTCAGATGGATTTATGCCTTACATACAAGCATCGTCTACTCCTTATTCTTGTTGGCCGGTTATTGTTACTCCTTACAATCTTCCTCCTGATATGTGTATGTCTAAACCATATATGTTCTTAGCTGCTGTGATACCAGGTCCTTCTAATCCTACAACTGGTATTGATATTTATTTACAACCTTTGATTGACGATTTGAAGAGGTTGTGGAATGGTGTCTTGACATATGATATTGCTCGGAGAGAAAATTTTATGATGAGAGCTGCATTGATGTGGACCATTAATGATTTCCCCGCTTATGGGATGTTGTCAGGATGGGGCACCCATGGTAAACTAGCTTGTCCTATTTGTATGGAAGATACAAAAGCATTTACCTTAAAATTTGGTGGGAAGGCATCGTGGTTTGACTCGCATCGTAGGTTTTTACCTGCTGATCATGCATTTAGAAGGAATAAAGCTGCATTTATGAAGGGATATGCAGAAAATCTAGGACCCCCGATGAAATTGACATCAGAACAAGTTTGGAATAAAGTAAAAGATATGCCAAAGGTACATGTTGTTAATGGTGTGGCATGTAAACCACAAGGTTACGGACAATGACATAATTGGACAAAAAGATGTATATTTTGGGATCTACCGTATTGGAAAGATAATCTTTTGAGACATAATCTCGATGTTATGCATATTGAGAAAAATTTCTTTGACAACATCTTTAATACTATGATGAATGTGAAAGGGAAAACAAAAGATAATGACAAAGCTAGAAAAGACATAGGTATATATTGCAGACGACCAGACTTGTTGTTGGTCGAACAAAACGGCAAGACCCTAAAACCTCGTGCGAATTACACTTTATCTAATGATGAAGCCAAATATGTTTATCGTTGGATCAAAGAGCTGAAGACGCCTGACGGTTATTGTTCGAATTTGGCAAGATGTGCTGATGTGGAAAATGGGAGGATGCATGGGATGAAAAGTCATGATTGTCATATATTCTTACAGTGTTTACTTCCTATTGCCTTTAGTGCTTTACCGACACATGTATTGAACCCACTTATTGAAGTGAGTCAATATTTCAAGAATTTGTGTTCTTCAACACTCATTGATAAAGATTTGATCAAGATGGAAAATGACATTCCGATAATTCTATGTAAGTTGGAGAAAGTATTTCCTCCTGGGTTTTTTGATTCGATGGAGCATCTCTCAGTGCATCTTGCAAGTGAAGCTAGGCTTGGTGGACCAGTTCAGTATAGATGGATGTATCCATTTGAAAGGTGATATATATATACACATCTCTTTAATTAATTTCAATATACTTCAACTTATATACATATCTCTGTAATATTATAGGTTCATGGGTTATTCAAAACGGTCGGTGAAAAACAAAGCTAGAGTTGAGGGATCAATTTGTTCATCTTACCTACACCGTGAAACAACACACTTTTGTTCTCATTATTTCAACAGTGAAACATTGTCACCAGTTAACGGAAGAAACGCTACTGATAGCGTTATACGTCATCCACATGCTTTATCAGTTTTTTGCTTGTCTGGTCATCATGCTGGTAGGGATTTTCCGATTTTCTGGCCAAGCGACAAAGTATTTAATGCGGCACATGTTCACGTTTTGATTAACTGCACTGAAGTTAAACCATACATTGAGTACGTATGAAATTCCTCTCCGATCTTATTAAATAATTATATTTTATTATATGATTAAATTGATATTCACCATATAAATATATGGTCATCGATCATGGCATTTTTAAATACGGGACAATCATCTGATGATATACATTCAAATTTCCCATCATGGTTTCAACAACAAGTGCATCTGGAAGAACCAACTCCTATCAACATCCACTTAAGGCACTTATCTATGGGCCCGAGTAGAAGTTTCAAAGAATGACACACCTATTACATCAATGGATACAAATTTCACACTGAATCTTGGACTGAAGGAAAAGAAACAATTAACAATGGAGTTTGTATGAAGAGTGTCTCTGATAGTGGTGTAGTAGAAGATTTCTATGGCATAATTGAGCATATTTATGAAATTGACTACACGTTCCTAGATTATGCGAAAAAAGTGGTGTTGTTTTACTGTAAGTGGTTTGATCCATCTAGCAGAGGAACTAAAATCAATTTCATATCCAATACTGTAGACATTCGAATGAGCAAAAGATATCCACGGTTTGATCTATTTGCCATGGCCCATAATATAAGACAAGTGTATTATGTTCCTTATCCATCAACTGTCAGAAGCAAGCAAGGTTGGTGTGCTGCAATCAAAACAAGACCAACGAGTGGAATAGAAGAAGTTGAAGCAGGTCAAAATGAAGAAGTTGCATTTCAAATGGATGAAATGTCAAATTTGGATCATGTGATTGGAGATGAGACTACTAGTCAACTTTGTCATGAGTCACACATTGGAGAAGAAGTTGATGAACAAGAAATAGATGAATTAGAGAACGATGAAGCCAATATTGACTTAAATCACTCATCAAATGAATATACTGATGATGAAGATGACCAAGACGAAGACAATTAATTAATTAGGCATTATATATATATATATATATATAATTTGTATAGATCACTATTTATATATATATATATATATATATATATATATATTTCTTTATTTATTTATTTCTTTAATTAGTTCTTTATGTATAAAATTTATTTATTTATTTCTGCATTTATGTATATTTCTTTATTTCTTTATTATTTACATATAATTAATCTTATGTTAATTGTACATACACACATATATTATATTATATATATGTATGGATATGGATGTATATATATATATATAGAGAGAGACATGGCTTCAGTGGGAGTAGGAGGTTCAGGAGGATCAGGAGGACCAGGAACGGCGGCAATACATGGAATATCCAGAACATCACGTGGTAAGAAAAAAGTTGAGAGACCACGTGTTGTTAATGACCCATCTCTCATGCCGATGCCGACCATTGGTACTAGTGGTGGAGCTATTCCTGTATATCCGGAGGTCCCAGTAGAGCCTTATACGTTAGATGAAATAATGGAACCCGGATGTGTTGATTGCTACAACCGCATTGTCATAATTCCAGAAGGAGATGGGTATGTAAACTATGATTGTTAAATATTTTATTATTGCATTTCATGTTACATTATTTTATTAATTAATTTTTATATTTAATTTGCATGTAAATTATGAAGATATCTTCCTTTTAAACCATCTGCAAAGGCAATTGCTGAAGTGATACAAGAGAAATACAAAAAGTCATGGTTGTCTTGGGGTGAGATTAAAGAGGATAAGACACCTCAATTTAGGGAAGTTGATCAGTTTCTACATTGCTTCAAAGTAAGTGATTACATTATTTTATTTAAGTACTAATTAATTAATTATATATACGTACATTTGATTGTTTAATTGAATTATATTTTTAATATTTTTTAAATTTAAACAAACAACAGACTAAATGTACTTGGAAAAGAGAGCATGATGTCGCAGTTATGGCTTCATTTGACCATCGCTTTTCAAAGCGTCTCTCATCTATGTTGTCTTACGCACGTAATAAGGGCGAAGAAAAACGACCTAATTGGATTGGTGAAAATGTTTGGACTGCTTTGTGGAGTAAGTGGAACACAGATGCTTACAAACAGAAGAGAGAAAAAGCAAAGATTAATAGAGCATTTGAAAGGGGTACTAGTACTCATAAGGGAGGTTCCATGTCTGCTGGAGAAATTAAATATTATATGGTAATTATTTATTTATTTATTTATAATATATATATATATATCTATTAGCTTTTATTCAATTAATCATCACATTTCACCATAAACTTGACATTATTTTAATATATATTTTAGGAAAAGCAACTCGGAAGGGAGGTCACTCAAGCTGAGATACATCGCTATCTTCATGTTAATCCTCAAACAAATGAGTATACTGATTCGTTATCAAAAATGATTCAGGTAATTATTATATATTGATAATTATATTTACATCTTTAAATTATTATATATTACTTATTAACTAATTAAATTTTAAATTTTTTTATTTTTAATTTAGGAACAACTTGAACATGTCATGAAAGAATGGGATGATCATCAAGCTACTCTTCCTCCTGCTATGCGAGCTACTCCAGATCAGCGGAAACAATATGAGACCGCAAGTTTTATGAACATCAGTGGTGGCAAGTACAAAGGGCATGTGCTGGGAGCCGGTACTTTATCATCAACCTTTGTGAAAGGTCCAACCGGCTATATTCAGACTGAGACGTCTTCTTCTTATGCTAGTACGGATCGATCTCATCGTCCGGTGCCGATAGATAATCTTGATCAGTTAAAGGAGCAATGGGCAAGTGAGCAAGAAGAAAGGACACAGTAGCTGATACAAGCCGCGATTGATAAATTGAATGAGGAATGGAAACAGAGGTTTCAAGAGCAGCAGCAGCAGTTTCAGCAGCAACAACAATTTCAACAACAACAATTTTCATTTCCTCCTGTCTTTCATCAGCAGTTCCCGCCTCGGCCTCAGTACTTGCAGCAACAACCAATTTTCCAGCAGCAACAGAGTTACTCTCAATACTCCCAGCAGCATCAACCGCCTCCAACGTTTCAGCAACAGGATCCTTCGAACTCTGCCTTCCAGCAACAACAGCCGCCAATGTTTCAGCAACAACAATATTTTCATAATTATCAGTATGCTCCATCATCTTCACATCAACTTCCTCAACCTCAACCAGATCATCAAACTGCATACCGACCGACTATGCCAACAGCTAGGTTGATCAGACCAGATTTAAATCAACCTCATCCAGCTAGGGCTCCTCCTTCGACTACTGGTGGTGCCATTGAAGATGAAATTCAATTTCAAAGCATGATGTCTCCTCCAACACAAATGCATAATACTTTTGAAGGACTTCTTTCGTCGGGTATGAATGCAGGAAATAATGATGGTGGGAGTGGAGCTGATCAGACGAATTATTGTGATGATTGATGTGATCATTTAAAGAATTTCATAATTTATTTTTGGGTTGTATGACATTATTAATGTGTGTTTAATTAATTTCCACTTTGTAAGACATTATTTGTTAATTTTGGGTTTGTAAGACATTAATTGATAATTTTGGAATGCATGTTTTATTTGATTTTATCATGATTGCTATAGCTAGCTTTAATTATTATTAATATTATGTTTTTATATACAATATTTATTTTAATTTTAATATTTAATATTTATTTTTAATATTTAATATTTAATATTTAATATTTAATATTTAATATTTAATATTTAATAATTAATATTTAATATTTAATATTTAATATTATTTAAAATTTAATTTAATTTTAATTTAAATTATAATTTATTTATAATTTACATTAATTTAAATTAATGTTTAATTATAATTATTAATTTAAATATTTAAATATTTTATTATTAATAATTTAAATATATTTTAATTAATTTAAATATTTTATAATTAATATTTTATTATTTAAATAATTTAATTATTAGTCTTTCAAATTTAATTTAATTATAATTTAAATTTTAATATTAATTTATAAATATATTAATTATATTAATTATAATTATAATTATATTAATTTATTATATATAATATTAATTATATTAATTATATTCAATACAAATATATTAATTATATTAATTATATTAATTATATTCAATACAAATATATTAATTATATTAATTATAATTACTAAAATAAAATAAAAATTAATTTATATTTTACGTTGGCATTTGTGGCGGCCAAAAGCCCTCACAAATGTCCAGTCAGTAAGATTTTGTGGCGGCCAAAAGCCCTCACAAAGGTCCAGTCAGCAAGATTTTGTGGCGGCCAAAAGCCCTCACAAAATCTAGTCAGCATGATTTTGTGGCGGCCAAAAGCCCTCACAAAATCCAGTCAGCTTGTCTTTTGTGGCGGCCTATGCTCTCACAAAATCCAACCTGTTTCAGCACTTTGTGGCTGCAAAAGCCCTCACAAAATTTTGTGACCAGCTTATTTGTGGCTGCCAAAAACCCTCACAAAAGCCACCTTTGTGGTTGTTTTTCCCCCTTTGTGAGGGCTTTTGGCCCTCACAAAATCCTATTATTCTTGTTGTGATATATATATATATATATAAATGTCTATGCAAATCAAATGCAATTTAAGTGAAGATAGAAGAAATTGTCAAGTGAGGATAGATACAATTGTCAAGTAAGATAAGACTGTTACTCACTTATAAAAATGATTCTTATGGTGTAGAATTGAAATCCCTAAATCAAAGAAATATAGTTAAGATTATAATTCATCTCGAAATGAAACTTGCAGAAATTCTTCAAATTTGGTTCATATATTTCGTTTTTAAGTTGATAAACATATAATCTTCATATGAGAATATGAATTATAGAGCTAGAGGTTTGAGAAACCCTTCACTCTTCATGCAAAATGAAAGAGGACCATCTTCTAGTGGGTTTAGGTGATTCAACTATTTTTGTGAAAAATGAATGTTGTTATATAGACAACGCCAACGCAAGAATTTTGAGTGAAAGTTTTGGGTTGCAGAAATTTTGTGGAGTTTTAATTGCTACACATATATATTGTTTATAGCCATCTTAAATTTATACTTTTTCACTTTGACGTGTGTATCTTTTACATAAAGTGATTGAGATCGATGATAATGGCTTCTTTGATTAGTGTGATGAAGCTGCTATTAAGAAATGTGCATCTGCTGCAACTATTGTTTTCAATTATGTGCTTATGGCAGCTACTATGTTCAGGAGTAATTTATAACTAGTGTTAAAAATAAGACAATAAATCGAGTTTCATTAAAAAAATGAATGACAAATTTGAATTTTATCAAACAACGTCGTTTTTGCTTTATCATTAACAAATGACAATATTTGATCTTATTAGTGTCATCTCATCAGTTTTGATCAATTTATTAACAAAATGACTCACTTAATAATGATACATAATGAAATTGAATCAAAAAAAGATAGTATAAAATTTTAAAAATTGAACTAAATATAAGATAAATGGATGTAATGGCAGATCTTTTTAGGGATAAGTGTATACGACCATCTCAAAGTCTCCTATAATTTTTTAAATATAATATTATTTTTAATTATTATTTTTTTGACACAAATATCATAATATGCATTTGAATACAAATACAAAACGTGATCTTATGTATTTTACATATATTGTGTTTGTGCTTCAATAATATTACTCTTTTTTTTTATAAGATTCATTTGTCTTATAATTTGATCAACAACAATTGATCTATTTGATCCATGGTATGAATCAAATACATCAATTTTTGTTGATCAAATTATAACCCAAATATTTATTATAAAAAATGAAAGGGAATTATTTATAAAAATAATTTCAAAAACAAGTACTATAATTATAAAATAAGTTAAAATTTTCAAGGTTTCTAGCTATGTAAGTTGTGAATTTTATTTAAAGATATAATTGTGAATTTTATATAGAGATATAAAAATCAAATCAAATATTCATATGATCCCAAAAATTTAACCGAAACTAATTAAATTAAATTGATATTTTTTATGAGTTTGAGTCCAAATTGAAATAAACCAATAAATTCGACCTTTATTGATTTGAGATATAATTTCACGTAATTTTAACATAGATTGCATAATACTCAAACCAAAGACTTATCTTTTAAAACAGATCGCATAACTACTTTTAAAGTCACACTTATGGATGGTTATGATATGTTGATAGTGTAAATTCTTTTACATTTACAAAACATAACAATTAAACTCTAAAAATTTTGTTTGAAAAAAAATAGATTTTTGGAAATTAGCTTTTTAATTATTAAAATTGTAAATCAAAATTTAATTTGTTATTTTAATCTTATAAGCACTCAAAATTTAATCGTTAATGTATTTTTATAAATTTATATTTTAAAATTTTTATATATAATATATAATATTATATTTTTTTATTTATCTATTAAAATTTTAAAAATTTAACTCCTTTAATATTTTTGTTCAAACTCTGCCACTTGATGGATGGATGTTGGGATCAATTTATTCCAAGTGTAACTATTGTCAAAGTTACATTTGATATAGGTCAATTATACATATAAAATACTTTTTTAAAACAAGTCAAATATTGACCATAAAATTTTATAGTCACCGATATCTAATTTTGTAATTTTTTATATGCATAACTATTAATATAATATAAATATATTAAACAGTTGGATAAGTGAAAATCAACGGTTAACGTAGGTGAAGCTTTTTGGGTGCCCCCACAGCCTTTTTCAAAAAATATTATTCCTACTTTATATATAGAATATGATCTTTTATTACGTAAAATGATATTATGATAAAATATAGATTGTATTTATGATCTTAACTTAATTTTAATTAACATTTTATTTTTTTTATTTGATTTTTTATTTTAATTTTAAGTGACAATTTAATTTTTTTATATTATAAAATATCAATAATGTTATTTTTTTTTTATAAAAATTCATCAAAACTTTTAAAGAAAACCTATAAAATTAATTATCATCTTCAACATAATGTAAATTTTATCAAATTCATAACTTAAATCTTTAAACAAACTGTTATTTTCATTCTTTATTTGAGGAATTTAATGTTATTGGAGATAAAAATATGAGTTTATCGGAATATTTAAATTATGCATTTGTTGAT
>JBBPBT010000474.1:628241-640879 GCA_037974875.1 Cicer bijugum | reverse complement strand
GACCACATATGCTATTTAGCTTAAATTATATTAATAAACAAGACTTGATTTTTCATATACTCACTGTAGAAAAAAGTTACCTTAAATTTAATACCTACAAAAATTTATTTTTGCTTTATACCCTTAGTTAACATTTTAAGTTAAAAATTGATGATGTGGCATAATCTACTCATTATTTAAAATTAATTCAAGAATTAGAAAACAAATATTTAAATTAAAAATTAAAATTCAAAATAGAAACAAGATCAAACGAGGAGAAAAAACGCACAATAAAAAAGGAAGATGAATACAAACCCTAAAGTTCAATATCAAGTATTATATATTGACAGTTTTGTTTCTTTTCTAAAGACAGAAAAATAAGGATTCAAATTGCTACAAGAAATAAATAGTGTTATTTTAATTTTATGGAAGACTAATTTTATAAGATTAATCCATGAGTTCAGAGTTTCATCAACTCTTGAGATTCAAGTTAAACTGTCAATTTCTATTCATGATTCTATTCTTGTTTGTTTGATTATATTGATATTTTAATTGCTTTAATTGAATTTCAATAGGATTGAATAAATTTATTTTATAGAATTTGGTTTCGGTTTCTAATTTAATTGAATTATAATTTTGCGACGTTTGATCGTTAATTGTAATATTTTAATGATTGTGATGCTTAATCCAATCAAAGAAACCAAATTCACATAGGATTGATTACTCTTGTTTGATCAATTCTATAGTCAAATAAGAATAGAATTATAAATTAGAAATTAAACTCATTGATAGAATCTGTGATAGGTTTGAAACTCGAATAAGTGGATTAATCGTTTTGCTCATCTGTTAAATAAAAAATTCTAAAAAACCCCTTTTTAATTTTAATTTTCAATTCGATTATTATTATATCAAAAGTCTTTGTGAAACAATTCGAGTTATTACCTCTATTTACATTTTATCAATCGTATTTGACCCGTGTGCGACAGCGGATCAAATTGGCATCGTTGTCGGGGACCCTCTGATAATAATCTTAACCTTGTTTTTAGGCGGCTGTCTCAGATTGCTCTGAAATTTCGCCAGAAAATCAGAAAAAAAAAATTAAAGGAACAGGACTCTGTATAAGTTCCTTATCAAGAAACGATGGTCAAAATCCCAAATTCCTTCGTTTAGACCCTTTTTTGAATTTTTCATATTCTCCAAAAATAAAAAAATAAAAAAAATTGTGTGACCTTTATTTGATTTTTAGAAATTTGTGGTGGTATGTTTATATTTTTTGGATTTTATTTGATACGGTTTTTGATTTTTCACTTCAATTTTAGCATTTGGGACATTGTTGGAATTTTCAGAATTGTTATTTTGTATTGCATTGTTATAATTATGCATGACTAGGGCTAGTTCTGTGAATCTTCATTCTCTTGAACCTGAAATAGATAGGACATTTCATTTACGTCATAGACTTAATAGAGTTGCTAGTGTTAACGAGTTAGAGTCAGATACTGAAATTGATAACTTGTTTCAAAATATGGCTGACGTGAAAAATATAACCTTAAGACAACTTGTTGCACCTAATGTCAATTATAATGCATTATGTATCACATATCCTGAAGTTACTGTACCATTTGAACTTAAATCTGGTTTAATAAACTTGCTTCCAAAGTTTAATGGTCTTCCAAGTGAGGATCCCCACAAACACTTAAAGGAATTCCGTATTGTGTGTTCTACCATGAAGCCTCAAGGAGTCACAGAAGACCATAATAAGCTAAGAGCCTTTCCATTTTCACTCCAAGATGCTGCCAAGGACTGGTTATACTACCTTCAACCAGGTTCTATTACAAGTTGGAATGATCTCAAGATATAGTTTCTAGAAAAATTCTTCCCTGCCTCAAGAGCTGCTTCAATCAGAAAAGAAATATGTGGTATCAGGCAGATTGACAGGGAATCATTACATGATTATTGGGAGAGATTCAAGAAATTAGTGTAAAGTTGTCCTCATCACCAGATTTATGAACAATTGCTCATCCAATATTTTTTTGAAGGCTTGTTATATAGATAGAAGCATTTTGGATGCTGCTAGTGGGGGAGCACTTGTCGATAAGACTCCATAAGCAGCAAGTGCTTCAATTGAGAACATGTTCATTAATTCTCAGTAGTTTACGACTAGAAGCAATTCAACAGTGTTGACAAAGGGTGTGAATGAAATCAAGCTTCTTCCCACAAGAATTTAGAAGGAAAACTTGATGAGCTTACATCTTTAGTAAAAAAATTGGCAATAGGTAAAACCCAAGCAGTTATCTGTGGTATTTGCACTTCTCCAGAGCATTCTTCAGATTCATGTCCTACATTGCAAGAAGACCAAATTGTTGATGCTCCTCAAGCATGTGCAGAAAATATATACAATCCTCAAGCCAACTATGATCTATCATCTAACCAGTACAATCTTGGTTGGAGAAACCATCCCAACTTGAGATGGGGGAATTCATCTGCACAACAGCAACCTAGGCAACAACAACAAAATATTCCTCAACAGCAAAACACTGCACCTTCATTAGAGAACCTCGTTAAACAAATGGCTATCTAGAATCTCCAAATTCAACAACGAACAGATTCCACCATTCAAAGTTTGGAAACAAAGATTGGTCAGCTAGCCACTTCAATCAATCAATTACAGACTCAAGGGTCAAACCAATTGCATGCACAGTCAGTAGTAAATCCAAATGCTCCCAATGTCAATTCAATTACATTGAGGTCTGGGTAAGGGGTTGAAATACCAAAGATACATGAAACTGTAGTGAAAAATAACAAGGTTGTCGAGGATACTTCGATATCTGAAACTGTTGATGTTGAGCAAAATATACCACTTCCTTTTCCTCAAAGGGCAGTGAAGACTAAGAAAATGGACGAGGCAGATAGGGACAACGAGATCCTGGATACATTTAGGAAGGTTGAAGTGAACATTCACCTTCTTGAAGCAATTAAACAAATTTCAAGATATGCAAAATTTCTAAAAGATTTGTGCACACACAAAAGAAGGTTAAAAGGTAACGAAAGAGTAAACATGGCGCGAAATGTTTCAGCCCTCATTCAGCCCATGCCTCAGAAATGCAAAGATCTAGGAACTTTTTCCATTCCATGTACCATAGGCAATAGTCAATTTGAAAATGCTATGTTAGATTTAGGAGCTTCCATTGATGTTAAGCCTACATCTATTTTTAACTCTCTTGCTATTGGACCTTTATAAAGTATCGGTGTTACCATTCAATTGGCAAACAGGAGCAATACTCGTCCCGATGGACTTGTGGAGGATGTACTTGTTCGAGTTAATGAATTAATATTTTTGATAGATTTTTACGTTCTGGACATAGAGGGAGAGAATAAGTCCAACATGGCGCCTATCATCTTAGGCAGACCATTCTTGAAAACTGCTAGAACAAAAATTGATGTGCATGCTGGAACTCTATCCATGGAATTTGGTGATAGCGTTGTAAAATTTAACATCTTTGATGCTATGAAACACCCCGTGGAAAAGCATTCTATTTTTCAAATTGAATTGCTTGTTGATTTGGTTGATGACATTTACCCTTGATATGTTTGCCACTGATTTTCCTTCATTGTCTGGTTTTGATGATACTTATACTGGTGAACTTTGTACAAATACACAATTGTGCTCTATGTGTGCTGAGATCGAAGTTGCCTTGCAAGTTGATCATTGTACTAATAATGATATTTCTACTAACATTATTGATTTTGCAGACTTAGCTTCGGCCACTGGTGTTGTACCTTCCATTGAACAACCACCAACTATAGAGCTTAAATCACTTCCTGAAAATTTGAATTATGCTTATTTAGAAGGAAATGGCAAGTTACCTGTGATTATTTCAACCAAACTTGAAGATGAACAGGAACAAAAGCTATTGCAGATTTTGAGAAAACGGAGGAAGGCAATCGGATGGACCTTGGTTGATATTCTTTGTATTAGCCCATCCATGTGTATGCATATGATACTACTAGAGAACGGGGGTAAAATCAGGCAGGGAGCCCCAAAGGTGACTTAACCCATTAATTTTGGATGTGGTAAAAAAAGAAGTGACCAAGCTCTTGCAAGCAAGCGTTATATACCCTATCTCTGATAGTCAATGGGTGAGTCTGGTGCAGGTAGTCCCAAAGAAAACTGGACTCACAGTGATTAAAAATGAAAATAATGAACTTATCCCCAAACGAGTGTGGAACAGTTGGAGAGTATGCATCGATTACAGGAGACTAAACCAGGAAACTAGAAAAGATCAATTTCCTTTACCATTCATTGATCAGATGCTTGAGCGTTTGGCTGATTTTTATAGGTGATTTATCAAGGATTTCAGCAAGATATCTCTTCCACTGTCGAATTTACTGCAAAAAGATGTTAGTTTCATCTTTGATGACAAATGCAAGAAGGCGTTTGATTTCTTAAAGGCAGCACTAATCCCTACTCCCATAATTCAACAACCCAATTGGACCCTCCCTTTTGAAATTATGTGTAATGCATCTAACTATGCCTTGGGAGCAGTCCTTGCACAAAGGGTTAGTAAGGCTGCCCATGTTATTTATTATGCTTCTAGAACTTTAGATTCTGCACAGGCTAATTATACTACCACTGAAAAGGAACTTTTAGCTATTGTTTTTGCACTTGATAAGTTTAGGTCATATTTGTTAGGTTTGAAGGTAGTTGTTTTTACTAACCATGCAGCTTTGAAGTTCTTGTTGAAGAAACCAGAAGCAAAACCAAGATTAGTCCGGTGGATGTTGTTACTCCAAGAATTTGATTTAGTGATTAAAGATAAGAGTGGAGCTGAAATTTTGGTGGTAGATCATTTGAGCATAATAGAAATGGATGAGGACCCCATCCCTATTCAGGATGACTTCCCTGATGGGCAACTGCTACAGTTGCGTGAGGTAACTCTTTGGTTTGCTGATTTAGTTAATTATCTAGTTGCTGGAGTCTTTCTTGTAGATGCATCCCGAACACAAATACACAAACTTAAAAGTGATTCCAAATACTATGTGTGGGATGATCCATATATGTGGAAATTATGTAGTGACTAGGTGATTAGGCGATGTGTTTTCCACCATGAGGCTCAATCCATTCTTCATTTTTGTCATGCCTCTCCAACTAGAGGATATTTTGGTCCTCAACGGACAACAAGAAAAGTCTTAGACTCAGGTTTCTTTTGGACCACTTTGTTTAAAGATGCTTTTGAGACTTACAAAACTTGTGAACAGTGCCAAATATCATGAACAACAATCACTCGTATGAGTGAGATGCCTCAACAGCCTATGCTTTTATGTGAAGTATTTGATGTGTGGGGCATTGACTTTATGGGACATTTCCTTGTATCTTTTGGTTATGTCTATAGTTCAATAATTGTTGATTATGTTTTGATGTGGTTAGAAGCAATACCCACTAGGACTAATGATTCTAAAGTTGTTGCAGGTTTTATCAAATCAAATATTTTTTGCAGGAATGGAATACCCCGAGCCATCATAAGTGATCAAGGCACTCATTTTGGCAACCGCACCATGGATGCTTTGCTTCAGAAGTATGGGGTTGTGCATAGAGTTTCTACACCTTATCATCCCCATACTAATGGGCAGCTGAAGTCTCAAATAGGGAAATCAAAAAAATCTTAGAAAAGATGGTGCAGCCAAATAGGAAAGATTGGAACCATCGACTTGAAGAAGCTATTAGGGCTCATAGAACAACCTACAAAACACCAATAGGAATGTCCCCTTATCAACTTGTGTTTGGTAAGGCATGCCACCTCCCAGTAGAAATAGAGCACCGTGCTTATTGGGCAGTCAAGAGTTGTAACCTTGAGATGGAGAAAGCAGGTTTGGAGAGAAAGCTTCAATTACAACAACTTGAAGAGCTTAGACTTGAAGCTTACGAGAACTCTCGCATCTATAAGGAGAAAACTAAGTACTTTCATGATAAGATGATTTCTAGGAAGAAATTTTCCATTGGCCAAAAAGTTTTATTATTCAACTCCAGTTTGAAAATTATGGCTGGGAAACTTCGACCGAAGTGGATTGGCCCTTTTGTTGTTACTAACATTTTTCCTCATGGTGCAGTGGAAATAAAAAGTGAAAACACCGAAAAAATGTTCAAAGTAAATGGACAACGCCTCAAGCTATTCCATGAGAGCTTTGTGCTTGAAGATTCTACCATAGAAGAACTCTCCTTGGAAAAGCCCACCTACACTTAAGTTTAAACAGGGAACTCCCTTTTCTTACTCTTATTTTATACTTGTTACTTTCATTGAGGACAATGTGTAATTTAAGTGTGGGGGTATTATTTAGGTTTATATTTGTTATGATTTTAATTATTATAACTCCAAAAAATAATAATAATAATAATAATAATAAATATATAAAAATATAAAAATAAAATAAATAAAAAATAGACATTGCATTGCCTGCTTTTCATCAGATTTTAAGGTTGTAAATGTTGAGAGCTTGTTTGGATTGGCATGATTAGATAGTATTTTTGCATTCTTGGTAAAATAAATTGGATTAAAATGCTAAATTATGTATCATTTGTGATAAGTCATTAACCTTTGTGAGATTTTTGAGCCTTATTACGAATGGAATACATTTTCCATTCTTTTTTTTCTTATGTGTTATCTCACTCATGATTGCTAGTTACGTCAGAATTTGACTTGACTCTTGTCCACATGCATATATTGAAATGATCTAGGCATTTGTTTCTAAATAAGCTACCAGCCAAATAAGTCTACCCTACAATTATCCATTTGTTTAAGTCCCTTTGAGCCTAATTACCCCATTTTTTGTTATATAGCTCATTACAAGCCTAAAAGTGAAAAACAATGAATTGCCTCAATCTTGGGGGATAAAAGAATCTTTCCTTACATAAACTTAGGGGTGCTCAACTTGTTTGAGAGTGATGAAAAAAAAAAGTGAAAGAAAGAAAAAAAAAGCGAAAGAAAGAAAAAAAAATTATATATATATATATGAGGAAAAATGGTTGTGTTATCAACAAAGAGAGTATGAAAATAAAAGTTAATGATGTTTTGTTGAGTTACTTAATGCTGTTTTTCTCTCTTCATCAGTACTCCTTTATCCTCATTGATTTTCAGCCCTAGTCTCCTTAGGATTATCTCACCCTTACCTTGGCCACATTACAACCTAAATAAATACCTTTTGATCATTATCTGCATGTGTTTCAAATATAGATTATAGAGGCTTGTCAAGCCTATGGTAGTGCTAGCTTTCATGATGTGTTTTGAGTGTAAACAGTAGCCCAAACACTGAGTTGAAACACTTTGAGAAAATTTTATATCTCGGGAGGACTCTATCACTTATGATCCATATTTTAGTTAACTTGTCCTCTTGTTTTCCTTGGTTGTGATAACAAAACTATTCATGATTGCCTTAAGCAAGAAATATTTTTCTCTCTCACATTTTGCATTCATAAAAATATTTGGAATCACATGCATTGTTTTGCTCAGAGTGCAAAAGTTTAAGTGTGGGGGAATTTGATCATAGAATTTGGGCACATGTTGTTAGGTTTTTAGTTTGGTATTTTAAAAGTTCTTTATAGCTTAGATAAACATTTTTAGCTTGTTTCTAAACTTTGGGTCGAATTTGAATTATAATTTTATTATTTACATTTTGACTCTTTCTCGTTGTGTAGGTCATAACTTGAGCTCTGGATATCGGATTGGCACATATGAACAGGCGTTGGAAAGACAAAAATTTGAGCTAGAACTTTTGTGTTTGAAGGAAAGACCAATACCGAACTTTACTAGGCAGAAATTGCAAATTTCGTAATAGGAATTTTTGTAATAATTTTAATTAGTGGGCCACTTGTTTTTAAACCCTAAACCCTAAAGTTCAATATCAAGTACTATATATTGGCAGTTTTGTTTCTTTTCTAAAGACGAAAAAATTAGGATTCGAATTGCTACAAGAAATAAATAGTGGTATTTTAATTTCATGGAAGACTATTTTTATAAGATTAATCCACGAGTTCAGAGTTTCATCAACACCTTGAGATTCATGTTACACTGTCAATTTCTATTCATGATTCTATTCTTGTTTATTTGATTATATTGATATTTTGATTGCTTAGATTGAATTTCAATAGGATTGATTAAATTTATATAATAGAATTTGGTTTCGGTTTCTAATTTAATTGAATTATAATTTTGCGACGCTTGATCATTAATTGTAATATTTTGATGATTGTGATGCTTAATCCAATCAAAGAAACAAAATTCACATAGGATTGATTATGCTTGTTTGATTAATTCTATAGTCAAATAAGAATATAATCATAAATTAGAAATTAAACTCATTGATAGAATCTGTGATAGGTTTGAAACTCGAATAAGTGGATTAATCGTTTTGCTCATTTGTTAAATAAAAAATTCTAAAAAACCCCTTTTTAATTTCAATTTTCAATTCAATTATTATTATTATATCAGAAGTCCTTGTGAAATGATTCGAGTTATTACCTCTATTTACATTTTATCAATTGTATTTGACCAGTGTGCGACAGCGGATCAATCACCTTCAAAATTCATCCTCCACTATTTTAGGTAACCCTTTATCGCATCAAGTTTTGAATTTATTTTCAAATCATTATTGGCTCCTGGATACATGAGCCACGAATCATATATGTTTTTCTCCTAATATGTTTCAATATTTTAAACATATTGCACCTATTTCCATTAAATTGTCAAATGGTTCCATGGTTATGGCTCAATTTGCTGACACTGTCTTTTTCAATAACAATTTTTATCTAACTGATGTACTTTACTTACCTCAATTTACCACTAATCTCATATATGTTCCTAGGTTAACTAGGTCTCTTAACTGTAATCTGATCTTTCATGCCACTAAATGTTTAATACAAGACAACATCTCCCTGAAGATGATTGGTACAACTAGTGTTCAACATGGCTTATATTTGCTCACTTTTCCTCAATTACGTATTTCTACAAGTTCCGCTTTTTTTTGTACTTTTGATTCTATTTTGCTTTATAGTATTAATCATGTTCTAAGCTCCAAATGTAATCTTTGGCGCTTTCGATTTGGTCATCCTTCTCTTGATATTTTGACACATATTAATAAATAGTTCCCTTTTGTTCATGTTGACAAATGCATTGCGCCTTGTGATATATGTTTGTTTGCGAACGAGAAAAGGTTACCTTTTCCTCATAGTGTCTCATGTTCTAATGCTTGCTTTGATTTAATTCACATGGACATTTGGGGTCCTTTTTTTATTCCCTCAATTTTGGTTATAAATATTTTTTAACTGTTGTCGATAATAAAAGTAGATATTGCTGGATTTTTCTTATGAAACTAAAATCTAAAACTTCAATGCTTGTTAAGTCTTTCATATCCTTTATTCATACTCAATTTAACAAGAAATTAA
Source organism: Cicer bijugum (assembly GCA_037974875.1). NCBI lineage: Eukaryota > Viridiplantae > Streptophyta > Magnoliopsida > Fabales > Fabaceae > Cicer > Cicer bijugum. The sequence goes on along the minus strand of JBBPBT010000474.1, from coordinate 631,467 downwards.
AATGCATTAGATCTGACAATGGTAATGAATTCCTTCTAAAAGATTTTTATCAAACCAATGGCATCGTCCATCAAACATCTCGTGTTGAGACACCTCAACAAAATGGAATCGTTGAGCGTAAACATTAAAACATTTTGAATGTGGCACGTGCCCTTTTATTTCAAGCAAAATTACCCACAATTTTTTGGGCTCATGCCGTTATTCATGCAGTATTTCTTATTAATAGGCTGCCATCTAAATTTTTTAAATTTTTTTCTCCTTATCACATATTGCATGATTCTGCTCCTGACATTTCCAACTTGAAGGTTTTTGGTTGCCTATGCTTTTCTACTACTTTGCAACCAAATAGAAAAAAATTGACTCATGGTCTCGCAAATGCGTTTATTTGGGAAACAAACTGGGTACTAAAGGTTATGTATTGTTTGATATGCTATCTAAAGAAGTTTTTCTTTCTCACGACATTGTTTTTTTCGAGTCTATCTTTTCTTATCCTATTGTAAATTTATCTTCTCCGCAACCAAATCCTATCCAAGTTGGTAATGACTTTGACTTTGATGAGTTTCACAATAATTCTACTATTTCCTTTCCCCTTCGAATTGCTCTTTTGCCCCCGTTACAGGTTTAGAATCTGCTGGTTTTGCAGCTTCATGTAATGAATGACACACACCTATTTTCACTCCTCGATCGAAGAAGTGCTAGAGTTACTCGTCCTCCGTCATATCTTCAAGATTTCCACTCCTACATGTTAAAGGGTAATTTCAATAACCAGTTTTGTTCTTCTAACAACATTGAAGGTACTCCTTATCCCTTGTCTAAATACATTTGCTATGACAACTTATCAATTTCTCACAAGATTTTTTCTATGACTGTTTTTACTTTGAAAGAACCCACTTCTTATTCTTAAGCTATTAAAGACTCCAATTGGAGACTTGCAATAGCTTCTGAACTTCAATCTCTTTTAAACAATCATACGTGGAAACTTACTTCTTTGCCTTCCAATAAAAAGGCGATTGGATGTAAGTGGATTTTTAATTAAAATTTCATGCTAATGGTCATGTCAAGCGACACAAGGCTTGCCTAGTTGCTAAAGGATACAATCAGACTGAAGGTCTTGATTATTTGGACCCCTTCAGTCCAATCGTGAAAATGACCACTATTAGATTATTACTTCATGTGGCTGCTATTAACAATTGGTTATTATTTCAACTTGACATAAACACAACTTTTCTTCATGAGGATCTCATTGAGGATGTTTATATGAAGGTCCCTCTTGGTCTTGATGTTTCTAATAAAAACCTTGTTTGTAAACTCAAGAGATCTCTTTATGGATTAAAGCAAGCAAGTCGACAATGGAATACCAAATTAGGTTCATCTTTAAAACAGTTTAGTTTTTGTCAATCTAAATCTAATTATTCCTTGATTACTCGTTCTACTCCTGTTGGTTTTACTATAATTCTTATTTATGTTAACGATCTTCTAATTGCTGGAAACAATTTGATTGACATTGAATCCATTAAATCTTCTCCGCACTCTGTCTTTAGCATTAAAGATCACGGTATATTGAAATATTTTCTTGGTTTTGAAATAGCTCGCAATACCATTGGCATTTCCTTATGTCAAAGGAAGTATTCTTTGGATCTCCTTGAAGAAACTGGATTGCTTGGTTCAAAACCATGTTCCACACCAGTGGATGCTAATATAAAATTGTCTATTTCAACTGGTCAGCATCTTTCTAATGCCACTGATTTTAGAAAATTGATTGGATAGCTTTTGCATCTTACAAATACTTGTCCTGATATCTCTTTTGTTGTTTGTAGGTTGAGCCAATTCCTTTCAGCACCTACAGACTTGCATCTCCAAGCAGTATTTCATATCGTTCGCTTCATCATGAACAATCCTAGTAAATGACTATTTTTCCCAGTACGTTCCTCATTTCAAATCAAAGGCTTACGCGATTTTGATTGGGGTGCATGTCAAGACACAAGACATTTTGTCATGGGTTTTTGCTTATTCCTTGGTGATTCATTAATTTCATGGAAAAGTAAGAAACAATCCATTGTTTCACATTCTTCATCTAAGGCTGAATATTATGCGTTGGCCCAAGCTACATGTGAAGCTCAATGGCTTCTTTACCAACTGCACGACCTGCATATTCCTCATCTTAAGCCGGTTGTTTTATATTGCGATAATAAATCTGCTCTTCATATTGCTTCAAATCTCGTTTTCCACGAATGGAGAAACACATTGAAATTGATTGTCGTGTCGTTTGCAACAAGATTCAAGATGGAATTCTCCATTTAATGCCAATACCTTTTGCTGAGCAGGCTGCTGACATCTTCACAAAAGCTTTACATCCAATTCCTTACTTACGTCTTTTATCCAAACTTGGAATGTAGGATATCCATTCCAGTTTAAGGGGGGATATTAAACATAGCTAATCCTTTTATTAATTAGTTTAATTTGTATGATGACTAGGTCTTTATTTTCCCCCTTTTCTCTAAGTTTATACTTTGTTAGATTTGATTTGTTTTCAGTTTTTCCCTAACAGTTCATTATCATACTATAAAAGAGAAAACTCCTTTTTATAAATTGATGCAAGAGATTCTATTGAATATAATTTCACTAACACTTAACTTAGCTCAAGATATATACACATATGATTTACTTAAAAAAAAAACGTTGTTTTAACAATTTTCTCCCCTAAAATTTTGACATAGAGTCAAGTACCTATCTCAACATGTGTCATGATCAATATGTAAGCATAATTAATTCTTAGTGTGTTTTGTAATAATATCCTATCGAGCAGGAACCTAAAAATTAACGTTAAAATATCAACCGGTTGCGGCTATTGATAATATTATTTTGGGCATAGGAAAATAATTTTAATTAAAATCCAAATTAACCTTCCAATTTGTGATTGATGGACGTGGCGTGGTGATTAAGTTAGAAAATAATTTTTCTTATCTTCAATTTGAAAGAGAATATATACAGTTTGTTATATTGTTCTGCAAGATGACTTTTGGAAAATGAAAAACACTCTTTGCGCGTCTATCCCGTGTTCTAGTCTTCTAGACATATTCTACTTATAGAAAATAAATTGTTGGAAAAATCACCTTTTTCAAAAATATATAACCGGTAAAAAATCTTACATTGCCTCAAAAAAAAAAAAAAAAACTCTTACTTGCATATGCCCAAGCTAATTCAAAAGATCAAACAAATTATCCCA